>JAVQKC010049094.1:0-30617 GCA_036025475.1 Philypnodon macrostomus | reverse complement strand
CATCGAAGAAGTACCCAAATCGATACAGTTCGGCGTCTTTATGGTATGTACCTGTGTGCAAATGTTGAAAATGATCCGGCAATTCGTTTTTGAGTTATCGCGTTCACAGCTAGGATCTGGATCGCGGACGCGGACGCGCACCGACGTGATTCCATAATATCGGCGACACGCTGTTTTCGCCGATATAATAACAAGGTAGACCAAAGTGCTTGAACACAGCCTAAATAGAATAAATCACAATCCAAAATATTCAATACAGAATAGATAATAATATATTGCCTTTTTAGGACTACCAGCATATAAGAGAACTATTGTTAAATTTAGCTCTACCTCTTCCTCCCCTGACTATACACAGGTGTGGAGCTTGAGACGTGAGCCTGTCCCGCTGCCAGCTGATATGACGGGAAGAGCTTCACTTTCGAATACTTCAGCGGTCTTACAAAAAGGTTTAGGATGTGTGAGAGTGTATGGGTGGGTATTTGAGAAGATCCTAGGGGCTTGGTTGTGTGGCCAATGTCAAGCAGCCATCCGTGGCCTCTCATGCATGCACACACACACACACACACACACACACACACACACACACACACACTTACACAGACACACACAGTTTTCCCACAGTCGACCCAACACATCTACTGTGTTTCTCTAAGCCGCGCTCTCCTCCGCTCTTTGCCGTGGCTGCTGGTGGCAAAGCTGTGATAATCCTTCGGCCAACACAAAGCTCGGACTGTTACCAGCTACAATCTGAAGGAACACACACACACACACACACACAGTTATCAAATCCAATCCGGGAAGCAAACAGGCTTGTGTGTGTAGTTTGTGTGTCTTTGAGGGAGGTAGAACCGGAGCGGTAACGAGTGTGAGCATGGGGGCCGGGGCCAGCGGCACAGTTTTGCATATGTTATTGCAGCAGAGGGGAGAGGTTCGCATATGTTACTGGACCCACAGGGGAGCCACTCGGCATGCTTTATCATAGGAAACACAACGCAACACTGCTGGGCTCACACCAAAACAAACAAGCCCCTGTGTGTAAAACATGCAAGTGTGTGCATATTACTGTGTGAAGCTAATTAGACTGTTGTGAATTAGTGAGATGGAATGCCTATAAGGTGAACATCTTTTCAAAGAGAGACTTAAATAAAAAGCAGACAATAGCACTAATCCGCTTATTATCACGTGGGACTTTGAAGTGTGTGCAATTTAGAAAAACTAAGAGTTATAACAAGCAAATCATTATTCAAGGTTACGCGGAGCATCTTTATGGATTCAATCATTTCTCTTAAAGGGTCCCTTTTATGCTAAGCTTTCTAATACATTGTTTCCTCATCAAAAACCTACCTGAAGTTTCTTTTATTCACACATGAATAATCCTGTATGCAGAGGCGCTGACCTCTTCATGAGCTGAAAAAGCTTAGTCTCACCAATTTTACATTTTCAACATTTCAAGCGGCCATTCTACGACAACTTTTCGGAGCTTTCTAATATGTTGTTTCCTCGTCCTCGTTACCAGCTTAAGCCAGCAGGGGGAACAAGAGCCTTATCGTGACCTGCACCTAATCGGGGCATTTTCGGCATGGATTAAGAAATAGCTGCATAAACAAAGACAATAAGTACAGCATTTTAAAACCATATAATGTAGAATGTCAATATAGATATAAAACCAAAACTTTAATTTAGCAGGTTATAATTTCCAAATGCTCAGTCAATAAATATTTTTTCTCTCTACAGTCATACAGAACTGATGACACCTATGGGCTGCCTCCCTTGAGAAAAGAAAGTCTTTGGGGAGAACAACTGGAGGTAATCTGGTCAGATGGTGGCAAGCAGAACATAAAATACATGATCTATTCAGCTCTAGTTATTCACATACATTTCGTGCGCACTGCAGAATTCAGTTGCCATGTTTTTTGGAAATCTAATTTTCTTACTGGCAATTAAACGGTGAGTGACAGCATACGGAAATGGATTAACAGTTAATACTTAAAGATGGACCCTGTAGAAGATGGACAGATGAAGTCTTGGTAAAAAATGTTAAAACCCCAATTTTACATCTCCACCAAACTCACAAACAAGCAGCCTTTCTAGTTTCACATGCGCCGCATCGACACCATGCAGCTGAGCGGAAAGGCACAAAGAAGTGCAATGCCTGCAGGACCTCTGATAACACGGCACCTGTGTGTGCGGAGGAGTTGTGTACGTTCCTATGGTTTTGCATTACGCTACAGAACAACAAGCCTGTCTTCTCGAGCCATGGCACAGAGCTGGGGCCACAGTCTGATGCAGGCCAATACACTCACTACTCGCAGAAACTTCTAATATCCTAAAATTACCAGTACACGGATTTCTGTATTTGTCACAGTTTGCAAGTTTGACATGTGTGCGACTTTGTAAAACATGAGCACTAAAACAGATACTTTCATTAAGTAAGCGATTTTGCAATACTTCACCCTTACATATCTAGTGAAGTATTTTATGTAAATGTTGCGAACCCCACTTCCAGAACAGACAAGGCATAGATGTGATAGATGTGTCCCTGACTACTAGAATTGCTATTTGTAAATATTGTATAATCTTACAATATATTAATATTTTGCCAAACAGAATACAGAATATATGTGCTTAAGCAATAAACAATAGTCACCGCTGTACTAGCCTGGTAGACCAGCCCCGCCTACTTAAAAAAAAAAAAGGTAGGGTCTGGTCCCTTGCTTACAGCGAATCATTTCTCAGTGATTTTGCGGACAGACCAATCACGGGCCATTTATGAGGCGCAGCGGTGTGTTTTGTTGGCTGTGTCATATACAAACTTTGCTAATGTGACGTCCTCGTTAACATCAAGCTGTGTGCATACATGTGTGTCTTTTTAGCATTAACATTGTTGTGTAGAATATGAAAAGAGTTGCAACTGGGCAGGCTACCACAGTACTAGTGCTTTAGTCAATAGTAAAAGTCTGAGAGAGTAATGTATGCGTGAGAGAGAAAGACAACCACAGTTACTTATACTCAGACTTGAAGAACAAGCTTTGTTGTTCCTAACTATGCTGAACAGAACAAAGGCATTGCAGTTCAAATGTACTTCAACACTTCCTCTGCCTTTGATAATGATAACTGTCAGAACAGAGAGCAGACATTGTGCCGGGAGAAGAACAGTTCAATGATGATGCAGCAGAAATCAGCTGAAAGGATGTGGATTTAAAGGATTGAATTCAGCATATTCTTGTAAGAGAAGGGACTGAACAAGACCAGTGTTCAGATGGGACAGAATCAAAATGTGGATTCAGCAAAAACTCTTGTGTGCTAAAACATAATGACGCTGCTATTATAAAAGAAAGAACAGACATTTTGAATTGAACAAAAACATTATTCATAGTAGGGCTGGGTGATATGGTAAAAATATAATATTATAATTTTTTAAGATTTTTATCATTGTATTTTATGTCTTACACTTACACTCAGCATCTTTGAGTATCATTAAAAGCACTTTACATTAAATGTATTATTATTATTATCATTTATAATCACACAGAAGACTACAAATTCAATGTACATCCAATCCAGTGTTCGTCATAATAATTAATGTAGTTTATTTGTTAATTTTTTTTTTCATTTGAACACAGGCATTGTCAGTAAAATTACGATGAAGAGCAGAGTATAATATTAACAATCTTTCCAGATGTCATAACTTCATACCACGGTTCGATTTTTTATCGCCATATCACCCACCCCTATTTCATAGTAGGAAACATTCTGTGAAAGTTCATACTTGAATACTTCACTACAGTCAAATTCAACAAATTCTTTATGAATCCAAGAATCCCTGACAAAGTGCAGTTTTCTGTTTGACCATTGGAGGCCGCTCTAACTCCACACACTGACCCACTGTGAGCACTGAAGTGAGACTGGCAGAGGTGGAAGACACAACCTGTCACAGATCCTGTCTTACCTTGCATTTTACATGGACAGTAAATACTCAGAAAACTGTCTTCTATACAGAGCAGTACATCATATTGGAAATCAATGTACATATTTCTTGCATCATTATTTTAAGTTTAAGTATTAATCATACAATCATGCAAGTTAAATAATTCCAGCTCAAGCACAGCGTTAAAGGCCACATGACAGGTCAGACTACACATTTCACAAAAACATAGTGGCAACTGTATTTATGAGATTGGTTATAATTTTACTTATTTTACAGATTTGGCTGTAGAAGATCTATTGTGTGAAAATTCTTACTTACTACCTTCAAAAAGAATGCAGTAAGCGCGACATCACAGGAGGAACCATCATGAGTCTACTGTACAATCTTATGGACTCTCCTGATGTCAAAGCTTATTCTTAAACCAACTTAAATTTTTGGCCTTTTCTGAATAAACTGCCACTTTCTAGGCTTAAAACGGTCCTTTTTACTTAACACGGACACACTTTAAGGACAAGCTTAACCTTTCGGGGATGGCACATTAATATGTACAGGTCACACAGTGATCAGAGAACACAATGTACCAGGCCATTTCAATCACAATCCCCCAAATCTGTGAACGATCATATCTCCTTGACTGGTCATAAGAGAAAAAAGGGGAACAAAGGGAAGACTGTTATTTTACATCTGCCTTTTAGTAAAAAATGTTATAAAATAGAAAGTAAAGATGTTTAACACTGGTTCTTGACATGTGGGCCAAATCCCTTTCCTCTGTTTTACCATAAATTCAAAATATTCTAATAAGACATTTATGGCAAGAATATTTCAAAACATATATGACCATTTCATGATTATATATAAATATGCATGTATGTAAGAATGTATATTTTATAAAGAAGTGAAGCATAAAGAAATATTAGCAAAAAAATTAAATAAGTTCATTATGTATTTTTGAATTTTTGTGTTTTTTTTATTTTTTATTGTAATACTCAAATAATTTAAACTAAATAAAAGTGACTCACAGAATACCAATTTAATGTACTTTTTTCAACTCCATGGATTAAGTCTTTACATGGTCTATAGAACCGAACATTTTTCCAAAGTGGTACTTTGTTAAAATAGGGGAATTGAAAGGGACTTACTAACCTTGGCTTAACAATAGTATATGTGAATTAGGCATGGCCCCTGGAGGAAGACAGTAGGGGCCAAAGAAGCTGGTATAAAAGGTAAAAGGTAAAACCCCCCAAAAAGGTGCAGTGAGGTGAGAAAGAGGGAACTAAAAGAGTTTAGAAGAGGACTTATTCCCGTGACGAACAAAAAGGTCACTGACTATTTTACATGGTTAGAGCTATGCACCAGACACACACACACACACACACACACCTGTCCCGGGGGAAGAGATCAATACACACACTGATACTAGCATGAAGAGAAAATTCACTCGATATAAGCGCGCACACACCAGCAGCAGCCGGGCCAGTCCGCCAGTCGATAAACACACACATACAGGTGTCACTGCTACTATGTACAGAGGCCAATCAATGCTCACACAGCCATATACCTGCACCAATCAGATTCAACACCTTCTGGAGCCATGCTTTACTACACTCAGCGCTTCCTCCTCAAAGTCTACTGGCTGCAAAATACTTGTTACAATGATATACAATAAAGGGTATGTTCCAAAATCCAATAACACTGTTTGAGAAAGACTACAAGTAAAGAGAACTGAGCCATCAATGGAAAGATTAACCTGATTCCAACAATACTGGATCTGTCTGGGTTTAACACAAAAAGACAGAAAGATGAGAGAGGTCTACACCCGCTGATGAATCTGTTCTTTAAAATGTATACGCATGGCTTTGAACCTACTTCTCATTTTGTAAATGAATGAAAATCCCCCAAAATTGCATATTTTTAAAGCTATTTACCCAAGAGCATGTCGTCAACCTTGCTAGTAATGTTTATCTTATTTGAATTTATTGTATTGCATTTGATAGGGACAGTCATTAAACATAGATAGTTATAACAATCATTGTATCACAGTGTTTATAGCCAACCTCTCCCTAGAAGGACTTTTAACAGTGAAAATGAACACAATAAAATGTCCAGAGACCAGTTAGTACTAATAAAAAGCCACACAAATGCACACCTCACACACACATTTCATATGACGTGGTTACACTGCTGTTACTGCACGAGCCATGATTTTGTTTTGTTTTTTGAAGGTGGTCAGTTTATATAGCTTATATAGTTTATATACTTTATAGTCTTTATATTTGCAGGAAGACATTTCCACATTTTGGCAAAAGATGTAGCGGCTCTTGTTGATCTGGAGCTTTCCAATCTGTTCACACATGTACAAAGTGGCTCAGGCGCAAGCCCAGTCAGACATTTAAAGACAAACCTTATATGGCTGAAATGAAGTTACGTTTAAGATTTTATGTTCACTTAAAATGTAACAGTAATGGAATTTTAGGGCTTTTTATCTAAAAATGTTATGGCCTCTCAATAGGCTTTGTGGTGACAGGTCTGAGACCAAACAGACATAAAGACATAAGCTCTATTGAATGTCAGAAATCCTGATCATTTTGAAATGGTGCATACTTGCATTTTTCTTTAGATGTTTTTAATGTGACTTTTGATTTAGCTGAGTGTCTAGTATCACTCCTAAATATGTTTCGTGTTCTGCCTGTTTGATAAGTATGCCATTCCTTTTGATGTTTAGTTTGATTTGGTTAGTTTTAAACAGGATTTAGCCAAACTGACTTTCTCTAGACGTTTTGTTAATGTACTGCCAATACCAGCAATATGTGTTCTAATGCCTCATTGATTTCAGATGTCAGATGTTGTAATTAAGTTACTGATTATTGTTTTTTTGCATTGTTTGCCGTTTTGCGCTTTTACAGTTAAACATGTCCAAAAAGTGCTTCCTACAATAGGGCATTCTAGTACAGATTTAATGGATTTCAAGATTCCAGGATCAAGACATTGATTTAAAACCACATAAAATACAAATACATTCTAAATTGTGCATCTTTAAATGGTATCAGACAAACAAACACACCCCTCACACAGCAATGGATAAAGTAATGTGCACATAAAAAAGACAAAAGGAAAATGTTACTGCCCCCAGTGGTTGTCTTGGGGCACATGGCTGCAGTTCTGGCTGCAGTTCTGGCAGCAGTCAGCCAGTGGCACTCTGATCCCAACACAGCCACATCACAACCGGCTTCGGGATAAGTGACTGTGACTCAATGGTGCTGCCTACAACTCATGCATTTATGAATGATCTTTACATGCAGCGATGTACAGACAGGAGGTCACTCAACCTGCACTGTGCCCTTTACTGATGCCTCTCCATCCATGTCAGCCCCTTCCCACTACACTAGTACTCACACTTGACAGTTGGGGCCCTGTACAGTAGCTCTCCTTTCATTTTGGGCTTACACAACAAAAGACAAATTTGACACATTCAATATAGACAAGAAGTGATGCATTTTCTGATTAAATGAATGAACTAATTAAAAGAAAAACTATATTAGGCCTTTGTAATCCAGGAGTACTTGATGCTATATGGTTGTTCGGTTATTTGACATGATTTACATGATTACCTGCAGCCTGCTTGGAGAATTTAGAAACAAAAATGTGTTTGTCACCAATTCAATGAAAAGAACATAAATGTGGAAAAACATGCTGTTGTAGAACCACACACAGAAAGTACCAGCCTGCTAATATACTGTACATTTGTGTGGCTGTGATTTGTATAGGATAAAAACAAACAAAGGATACCAGTGTGTATTGTGTGCAAAATACTCTTAGTGGGTGTCTGTGTGGTAGTACACCTAAAACATGTAAATATTAGAGATATGAAAATGTCTATTTGAAACACAGTAATGAGAACGTTGTGAAGAGAATTTTACTCCATTTACCACTCTATACGTTTGTCAAAGTGTGTGTGTGTGTTTCTTAGTAAATGCCCCAAGGATTTGTGGTCTATAGTGTGTGGTCTGGAGGAGTTTGTTAGTGGAGGCCAGGTGCAGTAGACAACACATACACTCTGAGATAAACGGACCAACCGCACGCGCGCACACACGCATATAAAGGCAAACTAGAGCCAGTGCAGGGAGGTCTGACAGAATGCCTTTTCACACCTGGCTGAGCCCAGCGGAAGGTGACAGAGGCACATCTCCCAAAGCGAACGCACACACAGCCGCTCACATTGGGGAGTTCAGGGTCATAAGCAGCATCATGAATAAAATGAGCCCATCTTAAACAGAAGGAACCCTGGGTATGTGCGTGTTTGTGTGTATGTGTGCAGGCCCCTAACCCCCATGCCAGTTTGGATCTGTAACGACCTTCTGTTCCCAGTGCTTAAATGGCTTAAATACTTCAATTAGACCTAGGTCACAATCTTCCACCCGTTAAAGCACGCCATCACGCAAAAAACACAACACACACTGGACTGAACCAAAGAAAGTGGCACTAGGACCGAGCTGAGGTACTGACATACTGCCTAGAGAGCGAAGTGACTAGCCATGCCTGGGATGGTGGTAATGTGGTTAGGTCTGTCTCCTAACGGCAAGAAGGTCCTGGTTTTGAGACCCAGACCGGCCCGCAAAGCCTTTCTGTGTAGAGTTTGGGGGTAGGTTTCCCCCAGATAAAACGCAGAAGACACATTTCTTAACATGGACAAACAGTACACCTTAACCCAAACCTTGACTCTTTAATAAAGAATGGAACAGAACAACATTGGTAAGACTTGAATGAGTTTTTAGAGTTGAAGCCAGTCTCAAAACATCCAATCATGTACTGTCGAAAGAAAAGACCTGTGGGCTCTCTCCTGTGGTCAAAGTTCTTCTGTCCTGTGAGCCAGTGTCACTTCTGGAACTTCTGTCCTGCTCCCTCCTCCCTCCTTCCCCGTGCCGTCTCTCCCGCTGTGCGATCCAATCGCTAACGATGCTGCCTTTTCATTAGACAGCCCCTGCTAATTAATCTCCATAGAGAAGAGTGACAGACCTCCCCCAACACAGACACACACAAAAGTGCACACCGAGATATATGCACACACACACACACTCTCCTTCCCCACTCTCTCACTGCCTCGTCCCGTGTGGCGTTGGCAGCCCATTTCATGCTTTATCACGTCTTTTAATTGACAAACAAGCTGCTCTTTTCTCTTAGGCTGAGGTCTATATCACCCCCATTGCTCAGACGCTCGCATGCACACAATAAGGCGCCAAGAAAAGTAAGTTGCAGATTTGGAGAGAAATACACAAATAAGTGAACACCTCTTCCCTGTTGACATATGGCCCATGTGGTGTCACACTTTTCTACTCTTTGACATACTGTCAGATTCTCCCACACACAGATGTCACGTGTGCACTTAGGTTGAAAATGAAGCAAAAAAGGCAAAAAGGAGCCCGTCACTCCTGGCACTTCCTTAATCTCTTGAGGTGTGTTTCTGCCTCCATGCTTCACTCATCTGCTACAGGGCAAGGTCAATACAAGTCATAACTAACTTATTGATTTGGTGAGATCGTGTCATACTTTTGCCATGCTTATGGAAAATTGATGCATTCCAGCTGTCTAAGTTTTATTTGCAAACTTGAACAATATGATTCTTGTAAAAGCCCTATCAGAAGAATGTAATATACTGAATAAAGTTCATAGGAGCTCTGCAAATGAAAAGAAATCTGTGAATAATAAGTGTTAAGGATATCACCTTTGTTTAATAAACCAATGTCACTGCACATGCTCTGCTTAAGTCCTACTTTGGCTTGCTTTATTGGTTCAGAATAGTTTTATTCTGATGAGACACGTTCTGCATGAAAGATGGAAAAAGTGACACTGGCTGGAAGTGGGACTGCTGTGAGCTTAGCACACCCCACCCATCACCTTATTCTTTACCATTTCTCTGCTTTTAATTGGGACTGTGTGCACTACTCCAACACTCAGAGATTTGGCTAAATGTGACTCTGTTGCTGCACTTTGTCAGGATCATTTTTGTGTGTGGGGACAGAAGGCTCTTCTATTTACAGAATTATATCTAAAGTTTATAGTAAAGAAATACCCTTTATTGTTGCCATTAATTATCTTTTCAAAATTTCCCTCAACAAAAATTATGTATATATAGTTTATGGTTTATACTTTTGTTAATAAAATGTTTGCAAAACCGGGCATTAATTGGACAAAACATTTCAATACCATGTTTTTTGAGTGTAGTGTACTCACCGTTACATGGTACTGTCTCCAGATCTCTGGACAAGCCTAAAGAGAAAAGAAAACAGTCAGCTGTAGAAAATAACAGCACCACAGAGTGACCACACCACAAGTCTAGTGTGAAGTAGAACCTAACAACTAACAAGGGCAGTGCTGGTCAAAAGGAGAGCTAAATGAAACTGCAGGCTTTACTGTCATTTGGTTTTCACACCGCTGTTTTGTTTTATTTTGTAAAACAAACACCTCCCTCATGTTCCTGAAGCAAACCAGCCAGTCAAACAGACAGTAAGTAAAGCAGGCAATCGTTTTGTCCCGGTGTGGCTAAAGCATTATCTCCGGGGCTTCGCCACGGTGTTCCTTAAGCGTTCCGACATCCTTTTCCAACTGCCGTCACTACCCACTGGGAAATTGAAAATGCCGCAGTCGCCGCAGGCAACAAGATTTATCTACTTACACACCTACTGAGTGAGAGAAAACGAGAGAGAAGGAAAGGATTTAGGCCTGACTGTAAAGTCTAAAGTATTCCCTGAGCTAGATAAAATGATAATGAAAATATTCTCCACATTAAAACTCTAAGTGTTGCCAATAGTTGCCAATGAGTTTAGATACAGTGCATCTTTCTTCACTTCACATCTACCCGCCTTTTTATCAACTACCCCCTCCGCCACTTCCTCATGTTAGCGGGCTCCCTCCAGACCAGCGGACGAGTGTGTTGTTGTCGAGGGCGACAGGCGAGGCGAGCGACATACTCGCGCTCCGTCAACCGTCTGTCTTTAATGAGAGACACAGAGAGGCCCAGGGGACAGAGACCTGACTCTGTGTCTGCAACACAGCTCATCATTTGTGAAGAGAGGACAAATTTATGCAATCCAAGAAGGAGGTAATTACAGCGGCCAACAAAACACAAACAGACAACTTTGTCGTTAAAAACAATATGCAAAAAAGCACGAAAAGACCGGAGGATTGAGGAGGTGAGAGAGGGCCTGTAACAGAGGGGTGTCCCGATCTCCCCTCTCCCTCTGGTGTTCACCTGGTTACTCATCCATTACACAGAGCACAGTACATGACTGACTGACAGTGAGCCAGCAGAGGAGCTACGGGACACACAGGCAGCACAAACACAAGGCTTTCCATCCAACAGCATTAGTGTAAATGGGCAAGTAATGAACGCTGCAAAGGGATAATTGTCATTGATGGTCATTAGATTCACCTTTCACTTCTGCACATGCAGACACGATGCACAGCTGGAAGATGTAGCATACAACAGACATAACTAAGCTGTAATTGCTGAAGTGTATCAATTAATGTGAACAGCAGCGTGTGCTGACCCATGGTCACTCGTTATGATACAATAGAGTGGGACAGCTGTGATAAAATGTACTAAAGTAGTAAAAATCATACAGTATAAAATAATGTCAAAAAAGTTGTACAAAAAAAAGTTTTGTGTTTTAACAAAAAAAATTCAAATTATTTGATAAAAATAATAAATGTGTTTTTTAAAATAATATTAAAAGGGGATGAATCTACTTAGTCTTGAACCCACATCAAAGAAGTGACCCGTCATGCCGCAGCGGTGGCACTGCTTGTGCCAGTAGGATCTCTCACTGCAGGAGCTGTACATGTGCCCAGGTAGGCCACAGTTGTTGCAGTGCTTGTAGGGACATTCATTAACTTTGTGCCCAATAGTGCCACAGAGGAAGCACGGGGAGACTTTCTGTAAAACAAAAGTACAGAGGTTCAAACATGCTGTAGACTTGTTTAACCATTGTGGATATCAGAGTGGACTTAGTGACACCGACCTTTGGTTCAGGACAGTTCTTTGACAGATGTCCCATCTTGTCGCAATTTCTACATTGGACATTCTTGTCAGTATAATACCGGCTGGCCACCCTATGCACAATGGCTCTAACTCCTTTGTCTTTGTTGAAGATCTGAGCCTAAAACACAAACATTACATTGTTAAAATGTTACTAATCTAAAACAGATAAAATGCAAATTAAAAACACAGCTGACCCTTCTGTCTTTGTCAGAGACAATCCAGCTGCCATCAAGATCCTCAACATCTGAAAAAAAAAACATATACTTACATTTGGAAATAAAAATAAATGACAATAGTTGAGTTAAGTTGTTTACTTAAATTGTAAAGAACATGTAGGTTTTAATTAAAAGAAACATTGTAGACACTCTAATAAAACCATAATAAAATAAAAAGAATTGTGCACCCTGAGGAGTAAGTTCCATTTCCTGAAAGGAAATATCAACACAGTGAAACTGCTACAGTGGTAGCGCAGCACATCTGTATGAGAGAGAGTGGCACTAACAGCGCCCTGAGGGAGACCACTGTATTCTCCTCAGGCCCACGGAACTGTAACTGACATCCACAAAGTGTACCGCACACACAGACGCACACGCTCAAACACACTGACATGTGTACTCAGCATAAATTATGTGATGGTAGCAATGACCCAGCTCGCATACAGAGACACCCTGGCATCGACCTCTGCGATTAGCTGCTTGACAGTCTTTAGCCTTTGGACAAACACACAGCCTTGAGCCATAATCAAATATTACTCACTTCCTTTTCCCCAACTCTCTATCCTCCACCTTTTTAACATTCTGTACAGAACACTCTCTCACTGTCATCCCTTGTTTTTGCACCTCTCCCCCATCTCTGCTCTGGGCGTGCAGCTGCACCAGAGGTTATCACCTCTCTTCCCCATCAAACAAATTAAAATGGCTGCTGTTGGGATGGGTGTGTTTCTGCCATGACCTTCACCTCAACAACAACCAAAAGACAAATGCAAAAAGTCTCATTGACATAATTATAATAATGACTAAAACTATTTCTAACATTATGTTTTTATTAAAGGGAAACAATGTGATGTTTTATCTTAAACAGCTTCAAAATCAGGGTGGTGGCTAAATGAGTTGTTGCAAGGTGAATTGGGCTCCCTTCAACCCCCTCTTCTTGCAAGAATGAATGCACTATCCCGGTGTCCCTGTCCCTGGAAGACTAAGGACCAGTCACAGGTCTCATGAGTAACACAGATTACTTTATTGTAAGATTTTACGGAATGTCGAGAGCTCCTGAACTGTGGGAGTAGTTCTGTGGGGAACAAAATGCAAAAGTGAAAAGAAAAGATGAAGTTGCATTGTTCCCCTTTTTTAAAATTGATTTCATCCAAATACACATGTTACAAATGAAACCTCCCACCACTCCCACTGTGGAGTCAGTTAAATCTAAACTGATAATTAAAAGGTCCTATATTGTGCTTTTTGATCCATTTAGGTTACCATCTTATGTTTTGCAACATCAAACACACAATAATTCTCTAATACAAGCCGTTTTGTGAACCTCCCTGTCGGATAAGGTGCCTGTCTTTTTAGGAAAGGACCAAACCATTTGCCATCATTTTTGGGGGTTTCCAAAAATAAACTCCAACCACTTTAAAATATAAACAAAACCTTGACGACCTCACAGCCAAACACACATCTTCTCTAAACAAATATGTGGTTAAAGGGTGGTGGGCTAGCAAAGTAGCAACAGTGATTCTCTGGGTGCGTTTGCTGACAGTGCAGGAGCAGACAGGAGCACTTCATAAAAGAGGACATTTGTTCCATCACTAATAATTGAATCTGTTTCCAGCTCTTGAAGAGGTCTAAAAGAAACATAAAAGATTACTCAAACAAGCACTAGTGAATATGTGTTTGAGGTAGAAACATTATAATACGGTTAAAATCTTAGAAAAGTCAAATATAGGACTTTAGCTTATTTCTGAATATGATATTGGGATATTATTTGGGCTTTTAAGAAATAATAAAATATCATTCATTTTGAACCTGGTGGGAGGCCTTGCTGTGCGATATGTGACCATACTGAGCGGAAGTGAACCTCTAGCATCAGGTTAATGGTTGAGTGTGTGAGAAAAGAATAGACGTAAGGGACTCGACGAAAGTCATTCTCAAAGCGCCTCCCGGGGGGACTCCCCAAATAAAGAGCAGGAAGCGTTCCCTTAATCTAAGGGCCCCCATCTATCCAAGAAAGGGTAAAGCTCTTTGTCACGGCCGAGAAATCAAACACATGGGTGGAGGGGTCCAGGATGGAGAAGAGTAAAGGTGGGGGGCTGTTGTCTGTATACTGGCTCAAAATATGCTAATCAACCTCGAGGCCCTGCTCAAAACCCACACCATTAGAGCTGCTCGATCGCGGCCCTGCGGATCTGAAGGAGTCTGCAGCCCAATAAGCAGATGGCAACAGACTCAAGAGAGGCCTCCGCCATGTTGATGGTAACATGTCAGCTGTTCAGCTGATCCTGGGCTAAAGCAAGCTTTAGCTTTTCAGAGGTGAAAAGCTAAAAATTATACTTGATAATCTTGTTTAGACAACAAATAAAATATAATACTTTTGTTTACAATGAATACCACTGACTGCTGTTTAGTCATATTGTACATTATCACATCACTCTTTCGCTGAGGGAGATGGGCACAGTGCTGTTGAAGAGGGGGGATGCCGAAACAGAGGGAGGAAGGATCAGGGGAGAGCAGGCGACAGATGCTACCTGTCTGTCTCATAGGTATCCTGATTACTCCAAGATGAGGAGGAGTGGGGAGGAGGCAGCCTGCCAGTTCATCAGAGCCAGCAAAACACAACACAGGAATATTTCACGTGTGTCTTTGTGTGTGTGAATCTGTTCCCCTTGTTCTAGTGAGAACAGAACGGAAGTGTACGTGTGGCTAATGAACCATGAACACCCAGCTCTCCTGGGGTCACACACACACACACAAAGGCAGAGCTGGTGAATATTAAGGGACCATCCTTCTCATGGGACAGACAGTGTTTTATGTCTGATAACCAAAGGACGAGGAGGCACACCCTTCCATCAACTTGGCACCTGCCAACCAACCTGTTCTGTTACCATGGCGCCTGCTGCCAAGCGGCCTTTACCAGACCTTCAGAGCACAGGGTCTGGTGTAGGCATAACACCACTGCACTCATCACAAATTGGACAAACTTCACTAAAACTCAGACAATATATAATTTAATTCACATATTGTTTGTATTATTCCCCTACCAGTAAATGAAATTAACTAAATCAAGTAGTGCAATTAGTCACATACCTGTTTTCTATACCATGAGTTATGTGCTTGATCATTACACAATAATGAACATGCACCAATTGAGCAGTCACATTACTAAACTAGAAAGCACACCTCCGCCAAGGCAACTAATTTCCCCTATACAATCTTAAAACAACAGTTGTAAATAGAACCTTCTGGGACTGGGACTCCTCCAGAAAAAAAGACAAAACAGTGACAATCATTCAAATCATCTAAATACAATGAGAGGTTATCCAAAGCTTAGAAACAACACAAACAAAACAATGTTATCAACATGTGTGACTGCTGTTCATCAGTTTACTTTAGTCTCTGTGAGGAGGATGGGGGAGTCTGTAGTGGCTGTAATCATTCAGAGATTGTTGGCCCTATTCTTTGAAAAAATCCTTCATCCAGACGGTGATCCGGATCACTCCCAAATTTCAATCTATTGTTCTTTCATTCCATACGGACAGACGGACGGACGGACAAATGTTACACATAACATATAACACAGTTTGACCTATTTCTAGGATTTTTATTTCCACAAATTATTTACAAATTCTCCATTTCATTCTTTTGGAGGAGGCCTCATTGTAGAGAAAAGTAAAAAAAAACACCCTTTTAAAAATAAAACTAGACAGCTGTTGCTCATATACACACAACACAATTTGCAAAACTTTCTAGTGCATTAAATAAAGTACATGTCAGCTCTTCCATATAGTATTTGCATGTGCGTTATCCCTACAACATCAAAGGCCCAGTCTGGCCCGCCTCACCCCTATCCCTCTTTTCCTGTCCCAACACTTAAACAGGCATCCCGAGCCAGCCCGCCCATTGTACCGCGCTGTTGACTAGACCCATTAACACACTGACGCGCATACACACCCTGACACAAACACAAAACAGGAGAAAAGGAGAGGCCTAGCCCCCCCAAAGAGAGGTTATGTTTGATACTGAAACGACAGGGCCAGATTAGCAACACTATACATGACAATGGTGAGGGTGGGTGGAGTGTGCAGGCCGTATGTGTATATGTGTCCATCCGTGTGTGTACAGGGGAAAAAGTGCTCCCATTGTGACATCACCCTTGCCCTCTGCAAGGTTAAACACACCAAAATGGTTGGCACGCAGACCCCTTAGCTTTTCTGTGCCCTTTTGTAGACCTAAAAAAAAAAAGAGTCTGGTCAAGGGTGTAAAACACAAAAGCTGAAAGAGGATGGGAAGAGGGATGAACATGAACCATGAGAGGATGGCTGAGGGGCTGGGGGCCAAAGACAGAATATCAAAATCTTCTTTATACTTGAACCCTATGGGCACAAACATAAAGCAGATAAAATAATTCTAATTCTGTAAGTCCTTATTGGCATAGACAGTGGATGATAAGAAGAAATGTATTACTTCATTATAGTATGTGCATGGGACACAGGAAACAAATCAATAGTTGCACAGGTCCATCAAAGATTAAGGCTTCACATTAGCCTGCACTTTTTTTTTAATCTAATGACGTTTATGTAAGGAAAGGTAACGTCACATTTCACTAAGTGCAAAATAACAACTGTCGGCTATGTGTCTAGCACAGCGACCTTTTACACATTGTTCAAAAATACAAAAACTTCAGACATTTAAGCAAAAAAATATCTAAAATGTGATGGACTTACAAATACATTTTAGACTGGAATACATTTCAGACCGAAAACGGTAAGACATGAAGTACTGAAAAAAAGGGGCATCCAAACACTGAAAAAACATCTAAACCAGAACCTGACTTGAGGGAATGCTTCTTCAAAACACACATCTGCTTTAATCAAAAATCGCAAAAGATTTTCTTTAACTGAACTTCAACTGTATCCAACATCCCTCAGTCCCCTGTTGAATATGTCATACATTTCATCTCTCTTTGATTGCCCATCTGCCCCCCCCCCCAGTCTTGCCAGTGTATGCCACCTCCTCCATTTTTACTCTTTGACTCCATGCTGGCAGACAGGGCAGGTGGCCAAACCTGTCAGTCATGACACCATCACCACGTGGCAACATCACAGACACCAATTACCACACAGCAGGGGCGCGGCCTGGCAACCGCATGGCAACCGCATGGTCCAATCAGGCTACACATCAACAGGGACCAGAGTGGGCCAAAAAAGTAAGTGCCTGTGTGTGTGGTGTTTGTGTTGTGTGTGTAACTAAGTTATCCAAAACAGAGACAGGTAGCCATTGAGCTGCTTTAATTTCCGTTAGCTTTGAAGTAAAAGAATCACAAAAACACGAACTGTATCATCGACTATCAGTATACAATCAGGTTTCCTATTATTAAAAACACATCCCTGAATGGTGACCAGTTCTGCAGCTCTCACCAAAACAACCAAAATTGAATTTTGGTATATTCAATTACAGCAAACATGCATGGAGGGTTTGTGCCTTCCACACATGAAGTGAACTAACAGAAAACGCCAGACAATGCCATACTTTTAATTACACTTCTTTGTATGGTCTTAAGAATAAAACATGCAGCTCTTCTTTGAAATATGTCTTTAAAAAAGGATTATGACTTTAAAAATGTCATGACAATTAATGATGACTTCTTAGCTATGGCATTATAATTCTCATTAAAATTCAAACACCTCAGACTAGCGTTAAACTATTCAATTTAATACTATTATTTCAAATCATTTATATACAACTTGGTTTACATTTTCTACACTTTCTATCTCTGTCATTAACCAAAGAACTTATTCTGCATAAAACTTAGTCAACAGGTGTTTACATTTTGGAAAGGTCACACAAAAAGTGCCCAAATTACTGAGTGTGCCTTCTGTAGACAGACACCATGTCTTTAAGGGGCAAATATATTTTAATAAAACCAGTGAGTTGCAACCTCAGTTTCATTTTGATGAATTTCCTCCTGTGGGAGTGAGCCGGTAGGCGGGAGGGTGCGAAGGCGGGAGAAGGGGGTAGATGGGGGCTGGAGGCAGATAGAATTTTCATGATTGTTATTTTTGTTATTATACAGACAGTGAAAGGGGGAGTGGGGCTAGATAAAGCACACTGGTTAATCTGAGGCATTTCGCCGTGCGCTCCTTTATCGGGGCAGGTCGGGCACGTTAAGGGGGTTATTTTTTCAAGGGATCTTTGGCCCCGGTAATTAAGCTCCATTCAGCAGGCCCTGTTTCACCAAATTAAAAATTTGTCATTAAGTGGAATTTAACATAATGCCTTTTTATCTGCCGGCGTTTCAGCATGCGTCCGTGTATGTGTGTGTGTTTGGGGTGGTAAAGGTAAAGGAGGGGCAACACGGAAAGGGGCAACCAATAAGAGGATGGCAAATTGAAAAACTGAACTAATCCTGGCCAGCAAACACAACACATATGCACAGCAACAACTCCAACCTCCCAATCCTTCAAATCCACAGCCTTTGGGGTAATTAAATAATAGTGCTTTAAAGTTTTAATTTAGATTTAGCCTTTCCTCCCCCTACTGTATAACACACACGCATACTCAGTCAGATGTGTGTGTTTAGGCTACAGTGAGATAGCCCTCGATGTTCAGAGGAAGTTGGAGCGAGTGAATGATTGAAGAGCAGAATCTCCTTCTCCCTTCAGGCTTTATAAAACAATACAATTATTAGTCTTTAATTAGAGCGGCCCCTCTGTGGGACAGAGGACAGACAAAGAACAATAGAGGATTAGAAGAGGAGCCCCTAATATGGCTCTTTTATCGCCTCTTTTAAATACGCTGCATCCGGTTGTCCTGCAGCAGAGGGCTAAGCTGGAAGAAATGGACTGATTTGGGTCAAAAATTCTCAATACTTTTGTTATTATCACATTTCAGGGTAAATATATATATATATACACATTAAATATCAATAACTGCCTCTCCACTTGTGCCAAATCAGAGAAACTTCTTGGAGTCATTTTTGGTGACTCCAAAAAGTACCCCCCCTCCCCCAGGTGGCCATAGCATGAATAGTTTAGCACAGGTCTTTATGTCAAATGTCCTACTGGCCACTAAGGGGAAGTTTGGTGTGAGTGTAGAAAATCGCTATAGAATGTATAAGTGGGCAATTATAATTTACTCTCCATTTTTCCTGGCCTGGGGTATAACTAACCACTTCACCTCTGAGAGAGCCGGAATACAACTAGATAAGATAGACTCGTATGGGTGGGCGATATGGTAAAACTATAATATCCCATATTTTTATGCAGACAAGATTGCAATTTCGATATTGTATAGAACAACATACTCCAATCAAATGTTCATTATAATACTGAATACGACTTAGGTTTCTTTTTTTATTCATATGAACGCTGGCATTGTTCCAGTAAAAATGATGGTGAAGAGCACTGTATCACAATTCAACGTTCTTCCCAGATTAGCAGATCGCCATAATGTCATATCACAATTTGGCCAACTCTAAGATAGAGTATAAATAAGGTTGGCCTAGATAGAGGAAAAAGTTCAGGACAAAACACTGAGGAAATCAAGAAGGCGAAAGGATGGCTGGACAGATGGCAGGGGTTATGGCTGACTGAAGGGGCACGAGAGAGTCCTGTGTGTCGGGTATAGGAAACAACACACTCCATACGCTGGGCACACTCCCAATACTGGTGGACAGTGTTTACTTTAACTAAACGCCTAATTTATACTTCAGAAATGACGGAATCCTATTTTAATGTGACATACTGCTTAAGTTACGAGTTAATTCCCCATTGGCTTTAGGCTGTATCCAGTGATGAATAGAAAAATTAGAGGTGCCAGCTGCTGATTGACAGATAAAACCCAGTTACGGTACACTCCAGGTATCACCGCGCACAAATATGCTGTCAATGGGAGTAAATGTATGTGTGCTATTCCAATTCAGGTGCGGTAAGGAATGAAAGAATGGCAGGAGCAGAGTGGAGAGAGATAGGGGGTCTTATTTACGGAGGTTTAATTTGCTCCTCTGCTGTGTGTATGCCGTGGGTTTTCTGACAGGTAATAAAAAGTGTCTTCCTTCCTGACAAGCCCATTTGAATTTGGATTGAAAAATATATAACTATATGCTTTCCCACATTAGACTAGTCATAGTATGCAGAAGCGAGCTCACACCAGCCACTTCTGTTTCTACCACATGGTTAATTCTAACATTAAATAGACTGGAAGAAAAGAGATCTGCAATCAATTGTAATATTTATATTATGGGATCATTTGGTGACCCACAAATTCAACAATAGCTTTTATAGTTATAGTTAAACCTGCCCAATGTCAGTATAGTGTCAGCATGTTGATCCTTTTGCCAAAATATACATATTCCACCATATGACTGCTGTTCTAATGACACGCATTTTTCACAGAAGAAAAAAAGCAGTAGATCAGGACTCCCCCTTCCGGCACAAGATCATGAGCAATGCAATTTAGATTTTTTGTTATTTTTCCATCACGTGGTGTGGTATAGAATGTCATGTTTTTAGCTATAGTAGAACTATATGCGACTTGAAAAACATACTTATTGCAGTGTTGATATGGATAGCAGCAAGCACTAGAACATTCCAAAAGGCGCCGGTACGCTTAAGGGGGAATTCTAGAGAGGCGTATGTTTTACTTCATATAAAGGCCTCTTTGGCAGTATACTGCTTTTCCTAAATTGGATTCACTACTACTTGTTGATTAATAGCAACATATTTGATACGTTCGTTACGTAAGTTTGTTTTGAC
This sequence comes from Philypnodon macrostomus, assembly GCA_036025475.1. Taxonomy (NCBI): domain Eukaryota; kingdom Metazoa; phylum Chordata; class Actinopteri; order Gobiiformes; family Eleotridae; genus Philypnodon; species Philypnodon macrostomus. The sequence goes on along the minus strand of JAVQKC010049094.1, from coordinate 9,689 downwards.
CAATTTCTATTCTTTACAAAAATGCACATTTACCTTATTCTCCTTATTCCCACTTTTCCCCTTCCCTCCTCTCCTTCCCTCCTCTCCTTCCCTCCTCTCCTTCTTCTTCTCTCCTTCTTCTTGCCTTACCTCATCCTTTTGCTCTACCCTTCTCTTTCTCTCTCGGTAGCTGCTGAAATCCCATTCCCCGTGGGGCAGGCTAAATTGAATTGCCGTGTTTATATGAACAACAGGGCCGATGCTTTAATATACCTTAGAGTTTATGCCTAATGCCTCTCCGCTAATACCACTGGAGCGGGCTGCCCTCACTCAACGCTCACTGCTTTTATGGTAATCATAAAAGACACTGAGATACACTTGAAGAATGCTTGTGTTCGAAACAATACAGAAATACCAAGAGAGAGCTTAATGCTATATATCCATGTCTTTAATCACTCTTCTTTGTAGGGCTGCACAATATCTTGGAAATTTATCATTCATCATTGCCATCAGCAGAGGTCATTTCCATTTATCACTAATGTTATGAGATGTCAAAAAATATTATATAAATAATTACCAAATTAAACTTACATTAAATAAGCCTGATCCTAGTCTTGATTTAGTCCTTGAGTCCTGGTATAGGCTGGTTGAGTTCTGGTTTAGTCCGGTTTTAGCCTTAGTTTATTCTTAAAACTGGTTTAGACTATTAAGCAAATTTTGATTCACACCCAAGTTTTGACTAGTAACTTGTGGAATATCAGCCGAAACTAAACTTTAGTCAAACCTCACAAGGCACACAAAATATTACCATTATTGCAATATTCGTATAACATAATTATCCTATATGGCTTGTTTTGCTAATATTGCAGCCATTTCATATCATCCTGAAAGTATCCTCTAGCTACAAACTCTCACGTCCTCCAAAGTATGGCGTGTGAATGGACAGAAAAGTGGCGCGTTTTTTTAGATTAGTGCGTAATGCTGAATAAATATCCGGAGGTTTGGTTGAGGGACTCGGTCATGCTCATCGACGTGCAAACATCCTCCATTTTCTCCCTCTTCTTTCTCTCCTCCGTCCCCCTTTCTCTTCTAGATCTGTGTCAACCTACAAAAGGCCCACAACACAAAGGAGGGAAACGGCCCTGAGACACTCAACCCAATTACTATTGATCAGTCTGCACTCGGAGGACAGCAGCGTTCAGCTCACCTGCACGCATGCATGCACTAACACACACACACAAACGGCCCTATTGGTCTCAAAAGTCCCGCTAAGGTCAGGGTTAATTTTATTCACACGTATGAGCATAGAATTCAATAAAACTTCATTCAGAAAATAAAATGTATAGGATAAAAATAAGAAATTTAAATTACAAAGCATTTTTGCCTGTGTTTGTGACAGCTCATGTCAGCAGAGGCTAATCAATTCAAATGCATTTCTTTTTCCCCTTTATGCTTGAGCATCTTAACCTAGATTTGAAGGAACACTATTTGGTCAGTTTAGGCAGATGGTAACGTTTTGTTTTCCACTTTTTTCCCACAATATTGTAGCCCTTACTCCATCCAAGTAAGTATTTCTAAAGTATATTATACAAAAATTGTTCTGAACAGTGTCATTGTAATATTTTTGTCTGTAAATACAGTGCAGCGGACAGGCTCCAGGTAGACTAGTTTATTCACAATTTTATTCTCAACATTAGCCCTGAATAAAAGCAAAGACAGGTCTAGAAAAGTCTAAAAGTAAGGTTTAAAAGGTTTGGCTTGGCTGTGGAAAAACACGCATCTTCACACAGACAACTAGAGCCACATTAAGGTTGTGATGAACTTGGGTGTTCTCTGAAACCTTTGCTGAAATATCAATGACTAAACTCCCAAACGACTTAGTAACTATCTCTTTTGCTTTGATTTTATCCTCAATAATTAATTTTCTCTCCCAAGGCTGACTTCAGCTTTATCGGTCGCTCTCCGCCAGAATCTCACTATTCCATTTAACCATAATCCCCCGGATAAAGGCCCGACCTAGGTGAGCTAATGCAGAGGCATGCGTGCACGCTGAGGCAAGTGCACCAGCAAAGACTTAACCTTCATTCACCAACACACAATGTTATAAAGCAGGAAGGTGAGAGGAATCCCGGCATGTGCCATGGACATAGGCACTGTCAGCGGTGTGACCACCCAAACCCATCCCAGATACAAGCTGGATTAGCACACAAGCCTATAGCATCCCTCCTGAGCCAGCAGGCCGGCATAGCAACAGCCACGTCGCCAAGCCTTGGTCTTAGTGTATGGACAACAGAAAAGAGGAGTGGGTGAGATGGGATGGATGGAAGAGGGGTGGAGCACTGGGGCTTCAGGTACAAAGACTTACATGTACCTAAATTCACTTCACCTTAACTTACCACAGACAATCATCTATTATTGATCCTGTAGTACTGAGCTACTTCTGACGATATATGTAATTTACTGGTACATAGCCAGTTCCCAAACCATATGTGACTATAACACTAGCCTCACGATTCTGTTTTTTTACATACAGATTCTCTAACTTATGTCCCTCCTATGACTGACGCTCTTCGATCTATTGGGACGCTGAGCACACTTGAGTCTTTAGCAGCAAACACCTAAATCCTTGTCTTTAAAAGCCCATTAACTGACAGCCCCTGGATCCTAATGGGACCCCTAATTAGTGCCTTATTGAAAGCAGGTGGGATGAAAAGGTCAAGCATTAAGATTACATTACAACATCAGGATGCAAATCGGCAACATGCACATTCATCAGAGAGGGGACCAGTCATGGCAAACCACAAAAGGAGGACATGGGAGTCAGAGACATGGAAGCAGAAGATTGACTTGAATTCTGATCAGTGCCAGCTCAGCCAGACCAGGCCCAGCTGGTGTGCGTCTGACGAGCGCCTTAATTAAGAGACATGGAGGATTGACCACATACACACACTATACACACTGGCAGCAACCTCCAGAGGGGACACCACTGTGGGTCTGTGGGTACACTGCCAAGTTCACTGTGACATCCTCTGGGACCATGTGCAAAACATCACCCCACTATTATTAGGCATCCCTTTGCATACCAGAGCAAGCATGCTAACCATAATTGTGTCTATTTGCTAGAGTGGCACTGTAGCAGGTTGTCATTTATAGCAATGTACAGTATACAATGAACATCAGGAATCTATTCAATGGCAAGCAAAGCAATGTTATTATGCCGGAGATACGTGATTTGTACAAGACAGTTGTTAATATTTAGCTTGCAAGAGTTTAAAAAAAATATAAAAAATAAAAAACTACAGGGCCCAGTACTGTATTGGACCGGTAGTTATTTTGTCCGGCTCTGGTAATGGAATTTGTGGTTTTTCAGCTGTTGTCCTGTTCAAAAATAGCGATGTTACATGCGGATGCAAAGTAAAAAAAAACTGAAAATCGGGAGAACTGTTGTCCAGGAAAGACTAAATTTATAGATCCATGACTTCCTCCACACCAGAACTACCTCTTCCTCCGCTCATCCCAAAATCATATTAATATTAATATAACACACATATCCCTTCTCCCCCTTCCCCTTAACTCTTCAGTTCCCCCCCAAAAAATATCAGGACCCTAGGCTACCAGTTAATAAAGCCCTCTCTTCGACCCCTCCCAACCCTGCAGAACCAGGCAACGACAATAAGGCAAAGTTCTGCGGCCAAATAAAAGAACAGAAATTAATACAGTCCCGTGGGAGCCCCCGCGGACCAACTGTCACCCCCGCAATAATTTGATTTCCTATTAAGTGACTGCTTAATTATAATGATTATTATTGGTAATTGTAATTGACATTTCTTTCGCCTCCTAGGCCTGTCTCTTCTTCTCTATGGTCCTGTAAAAATGTATATAGAAGCCATAGAAAATTTGTCTGTGGTGGGGCTGCACGATATTGATAGGGTATGATTATCGCAAAATCTGCCACTCGATATTGCAGGAAACTAAATGTATTGCATCTGACATAGACGTACGCTTGAGTCTGCTATTGTCCTAATTTAGTCCAGAGTTTAGTCCTGGTTTAATCCTGGTTTAATCTTTTATAAATGTTGATTTATAGCTAGTTTTAACATGGAGTGCAAAAAGGGTATCTATTTATAGGCATATTGATAAAACTATATTCAGCATAGTTATTGCATACTGCATTGTTTTAATCTATGCAATAGTTTTAAGGACAACATGACACAGAAGAATAGCGCTGTTCAAGATGGCCGTTTTATTTAATCATACATGAATGTATCTACTGGTCCTTTATCCAGTCGCTTCAGGCACAAAGTCTGCTGCACCAATCCTTAGAAAGAGGTCAGAGATCTCACTGGGATATATTGGTTAAATAAAGGTTGAAACTCCCCCCATACACACACAAAATCAACTACAGTAGGGACCAGCCAGTCTCCAGTTTATTACCCCTTCCTCCAGGCTAGACTCACTCAAACAAGAGCTTTGTATGTTTTAAACACTAAATTTGAGGCTGTAAAAAAATACCGTATATTTCGGCATCATAAAATATCTGAAATATTCCGTATACCGTCCCCATTCTTCCTCCGCAGTCCAAGACTAAAGACGGTGAAAGTTGGTTCCAGCGGGCCAGGCCACGGTAATTGGGCTCACCTCAGGCGTGGTGAGGCTGACAGTGGCACATACTTCACACCCCAGCACGCATCACAGCCGTGTATCACACCGCCACTTTCACTAAATGCCCATTTCACTAAATGCCCATTTCACTACTAATCTAGTTCAACTGTAAATATAGCTCATGAACATTATAAAGCGCATCTAAATTCAAGCCTTGTACGAATGTTGTAAGAGTGTCAGTCTGTTACCAAAATAGTCAGAATGTTTTTGACTAGATTATATTTAAATGCTGCCCTTTGCAACAAAGTACTAACATCAATACAAATGAGCACCTGTAGCCACAGCCGCAGATGTCCGGGGGTGTTGTTACATGAAGTTTCCCAGAAAAAAAAAAAAGAGACATTTTCATAGATTATTTTGACCGAAATTACTTTCAGACAGGATGCTGCGTCCTTAACAGATGTGATGTATAAATATCTTAAGAAGATAAAACATTAACAAATCATTATAAAACATGATAAAATGGAGGTGCAAGCTTTAGCTATTTTATTTTTATCGGTGTCTCACAAATATATCATTACAATCATTGGCCAAAAATGAATGAGGAATGAGTATTTGATTATACAAAATAAAGATACAGTGAACTGGTTAATGTACCATTCAGGCCACTCTTAAATCTGAGCCTGGCTCTGACCACACCAGTAGCGTGGCTGATCCTATTCAAGGCCTGTCTCATCTATTTTAGTAAATACATTACATCTTATTCTCCTATCTGGCGCCAACACCGTCTAATCTACTCAGCCAAGTATTTATTGAACATAGTATATATTTATACTATTAATAAAAAAAAAAAATTGAAATACTGATGTTTGACTGCAGATTTTATAATAGTCTATCGATTTCATTAAATATTTTTGGCCCATGTCTGTAGGTCTGACTGTTTAAATGCAAACAGAAGAATGGGTTCCCAGCATGCCAATACAATCACTGTATGAGTTACCAATGACCACAAACACAACCAACATGAGGCAAAAAAATTGGAAAAGCAGTGATTCTGCTTATATCGGACTTTACTGTGACAAATAAAAGAAGGTGTGTCCAAGACTAGCCCACATCATATACATAGATTTAGCAGTTTTTTTCCAACATTTTATATTGAATGCACTAAATATTAGTCGAACAAAAATTCAATCTCATTTACATATTCTATGTCAAAATTGGATAATACAATTCAAACTATGGCAGCGTGATTTGATGATGTGTGCGCGCCTGTGCAAACACACTGTGGGGTTGAGTGGGTGTGGCGTTACACCTCGTGTGGCACTGGGCAGCCCAGATAAGAGCTGATCCTATCCATGCCTCCCTTCTGCGGAGGCTGCCCGCCCACCCACACACCCACAACACAAAAACACACTCAAACACTCAACACACTGCTACACTATGTGCCACTGTAATCTCATTTACAATCCCCATGTTATGAGCATAAACACACACTAATAGGCAAAGCCACAGACATAAACAGAAGCCAATGATACGCATTTCAAAATGGATGGTCAAAAATCCATATACCTCAGGCCTTGTACTGTACATTGGAATGTTAAATTAAAGAATACACAAATCATACATAAGGCCAGCTCAGATCCAAGGCCCAAGAAATTCACATCATGATCATCACAAGACAAAAGTTCAATACCGTTTGACACAGATAAATGTGTTGCTGTCAACAGTTTGACTGAATAATAAAAGTAGCAGAATGAACAAAATGAGCTTACCTTTCTTCTTTGTGGGACATGAAAGTTACCTGAGCACACAAACACACACTTCTCTACTGCAGTCGCAGTTTGGTCAAACACTCAGAGACACACACTTGGTGTGATGTGATCGGCCACCCCGATAGTGAGTCACAGCTCACTCTCTAAGCCTTAAACTAAGTTTGGTGTGCACTGACCAAGACCAAGGAGGACAAAAAAGCGAGTGAGCGAACAGGGGGGAGCGAAAGAGAGGAAAAGAGTGTGACCACTGAGAGAAGTTTAACCACTTATGATTCAAGTTTAGCTTGAACACACCCCGCCTCCGCCCGGATTCATTCAGGCCATGTACACGCACACCTCTTTGGGTGGGAAAGGCACTCAGCTGGATTCTGGGAAGCACTACTTTTCGTCTCGTGTTCCATCTGGTTGCTGCTGCATAGCGGTCGGACAAGCAGACACTCATCACTCATCCCTCTTTGCTATATCTGTTCCTCTGTGCTTATCCAGGGTTCAACCCTCTGCAGCAGCCCTACAGCCAGGTGTCAGATAGGCACTAGCAGAGGCCCTGTGTGTGTGTCCCTGCTCCTGATAAAAGCAATACACCAAGGATCGACAACAGATTAGATTATAAAAGTATGTGAACAAGTAACACTGTGTTGGACAGACACCGGACGAGCAGAAGAGAAAAAGGATGAAAGGATTCAATTTAAGTCGGCGGCCGGGCGATACAAAGTGTAGTGAATGTGATTTGATGGTGATGCTGAGATGGGCTTTTGGCGTACAAATACTATTAGTCACTGCTGTGCAAACCTGGTACATACACACAGCCACACCACACACACACAACCTGCACTAGTCAACAAAAAATACACTCTAGACCACAGTTCATCTAACAGGGCTGGTTCTCTGTGACCAAAATTGGCCTTTTGTCTCCAGTCCATCATCAAACAGAAAAGGGTAGGTGAAACTAATACAGAGAAGCTAACCCGGTCAACTGTCAGATATAGTGCTGAGCATTACCAGAAAAGCAACTACCATCCTATAAAATGTGGCTGAAAGAATACCCAGAAAAATCATTGTACCACCACGAAAAGATCATGTTTTCTTTATCTTTTAGTTCAAAATAAAATGAATTAAATGCTGAACAGACTAATGTCACTATTACGCATCCTATTATAGGCGAACACATACCAAGGACATTGCAGATCCCAATTTGTTTTAAAAGGCAACAAAAATAAAAATATATATATATCTACTGAGTATTTTTGTCACAATGAAAGAACTGAAAAACCACTCAAAGTCTGTTTGAAATAAGAGTGGGAGGGAACCTGTGCATAGCTCCTGACTATTAAGGCATATCTCCCTCAAATTTCCTTTCCATTATTCTTCCCTCTTTGACAAAACTCCCTCTCCCTCCCACGACACACCCATGACCCCCCATGTGCAGACATGAGGTCAAGCTCCAAAGATCACAGGCAGAAGCCAGACGAAAGAGCGTGGGGCGGGGCAGGCCAAGGTGGGGAGAACAGGAGCCTAAAATCCTTCTTTCCTCCTAAAAAAAACCTCAAGCCTTCCCATATAGCCCCTTCACAGCACCCCTCCCAATCGCCCAGTTGTGTTCAGCGGAGGCAGTGGGCACTCTTGCAGAAACATCAGCCCAGAGAAATTCAAATGAGAAGGAAACGTTGAGAGAGAGACAGAGTGGAGAGCGGGAGAGGGCACAATAGTGAGAAAATAGGATCAAAAGAATGAGATGGGAGACCGTTGGGGCAGTTCGGAGGGGGGAGAGGGCGGAGAGGGGGGAGAGTAGGGCGAGGGGGGAGAGGGGGAGAGCAGGGAGAGGGGGGAATGGCATAGCATCAGCAGAGGTTGCTGAGGCTGCAGGTTTAGATAATGTGTAGATCTGAAGAGATTTGCGGGGAACATTTTTATTCATTTTTTGATTACCCTCCTCCTCCAGTTGTCTCGGTTATGTTTGTTTTTGGCATTAGCGTTAGCACTGTTGGAATGCATGTGTATGTACATATGCATGCTGATTGGAAGAGGAATATTTTATAAATACAAATGTTCACACTTGCACAAACCTGCATCACATATCAATAAACACAGACGTACTTAAAGATGCATCAGAGAGGCAAGACTCTGGGTAGACAATGCCAGTATGCCTGGAATGCTAAAAGCTTACAAATGTGTAAACATGCAGGTCTGCATCCTGCATATGTTCTGACACACAGAAACACTGTTCTGATTGTGCAGCAGGTAAATCACAGGGTTATAGAGTCACAAGTAGCAGGTTTGTCTTGGAAGGCAAGCTAGTTTAGTTTTAAAAATCAAGGTCATAGATGAATTTACCATTACATTAAAGCACAATTGCCTGATGACAATTAAAGGGTGGCTCTTTCTGAGACACCTTTCAATGTTATTGGAAGTTGATTATGCATTCATAGCTGCACAGTGATATGTTGTATTTGTATGATCTTTTGACTATATATATCATATGTTTCTGTAATGATTCTCTCAAAGATTTGTTAAGGAAGGTGAGATGTGGTACAGTCATTGATCATACTGGATGATTAAGTGTCAATAAGTGCAATATGTTAAATTAGAGGTGGCCGATATATGGCAATAAAAATGTATGAAGTTATGACCGTTGAATCGCCATACAGTGCTTTTATATATTTTGCTCATTTTTACTGTAACAATGCCAATGTTCATATTAATAAAAAATAAATAGTATTTTTTTAAATTATTTTATGAAGCAGTAGTCTTCTGTGTAAGACAAAAATACAAAGTTAATTAAACTTGATCTTAATAAAGTTGTGATATTATATATTGCCCACCCCATGTTAAATTCTGTTTAGATTAACTAGAAGCATTTCTGAGACACAATAGCTGATTTCTAATATTATTTAAAACTAGGGCTGTTCTGTCATCCCCGACAGCAAGATGTATATCGGCAAAACGGCCCCATACGTCTGCCACAACTGGCACCTTAATCAGACTTTGTTTGAATTCTAAGGGTTTTTATATTGTTAAAGAGCAATTAACAGCCCCCAAACCATGACAAACATGGGAAGGGTCTATTTGAATTTTTTGATTTGTTTGGATGTTTGTGAAGAATGTTGTAGCCAAATTTTGTAAATTCCCTAAAACGTCATTGTTCTTTCAGTCTATAGGGGGCGCTACAGAGGTAACTGGTGTTTCAGATTTGAGCCTAATCGGGCAAAGTATGTGCACGTTAGAGGCTGTCAAATATACCTGACCTTTCAATTTCAAACCAAAATGGCCGACTTCCTGTTTGTTGTAGGGTGGGGTCATAATAATATTTTATGTTGGGTACACTGTGGAGAATCACTG
>JAVQKC010049085.1:0-12711 GCA_036025475.1 Philypnodon macrostomus | reverse complement strand
AAGAAGAAGAAGAAGAAGAAGAAGAAGAAGAAGAAGAAGAAGAAGAAGAAGAAGAAGAAGAAGAAGAAGAAGAAGAAGAAGAAGAAGAAGAAGAAGAGATGCATGACCTTAAATGTTTTGGAGAAGACAGGGTGACACAATGCACGAAGCAAGCGTCACTGCAGATCGACCAATCAGAGAGTTTTGTACCGAGGGGAAGTCTCTGTGAAGGGAAGGGTCACCAGACAGTGGTTCTGTTTACAGGCTTGCCAGGCTAAAGATCGAGGAGGAAAGAAGTCAGAATTATTAATTTATTATGCTCATTACAGTACACACATCTGCATATTGCTTTGAAGTGAGCAACGTTCTTAAACAATTTGATCAGTTTAGACCAAATGCACAGACAAGGACAAAGACTTCTTCTGGTGGGCTGGTAGGCGTGATACATTTTGAATTTACTAATATGCTTCTTTGTTTTTTTTATATCTATAAGTCCTATCAGAAGCAGAAAATCAGAAAAGGAACTGTAATTACTAACAATCTCAAAATTCAGTTAGCTGTTATTGGCACTAAATGAATTATGCTCTCAGGTCATTGCTTTATAGACTTACTTTTATGTATTCAAATCGCTAAGATGGCATCAAATAACTTCCATATCTGCCCCTACTCTCCCGTATATTTCCCGTACTGCCAAGATCCCACCACGACTTTTGGCTTTGTGGGAAAAAAAAACTTTCAAGTGCAGATCATTAAAGATGTATCTTATCTTCACAGGGAAAGAAAAAAGTCCTGCAGACAGGGAACAATACCAACAGAGACGCAAAATAGGACAAGATAGAAAGGGGATCTACACAGCAAGTCATGGGGGAAGATGAAACGACCAACCAAAAAAAAAAACCCATTCTATCTATGATACCGTCCAAAATGTAGTCTTCAAAATCACAGCAGGAGGTGGCACTTTCTGTTTACCTTGAAGGGGGATTATCTTCATTCCGCTAGCACACCTCGGCTCTTTCACCATTTACAGATTTGATTTAAGGGCAATTTGGTTTCAACCATTTTTCTTGTTTGGGGGTAAAGTAGAGCTGTATCATAAAAGAACGCATGACCTTCTCCAAGGTCTACATCAAAGTAAAAAAAACAAAAAAAAAAAACAAAACTAAACAAAGACTTTGCAAGGCATCTGATCATGGAGTTTGTCTGTTCTCCTTGTACACATGTTGGTTTGCTGTGGGTACACCACATGAAACCACCCTACCAGTGCACCCTAAACTAAAGCTACCTGTCCTACCCAGGGCTGATAAAAAATATGCAATCTTCAAAACCAAGTCTTCGAAGTAACAGCAGGAGGTGGCAATTTATGACATTCATCTCAAACACCTTGCCTTCCTTTAAAATGGCAGATGATTTGGGGTGATTTATCCCTTGTTTGTTTATGTGTGTTCAGTCATCAACCCGGGTAGACACATTAATAAAGATTGGGACTGGGATTCTTATTGATGACTTAACTCCACAGAAAGGTCAGCAACAGTGAGATATGACAGAACAATGTTTGTGGTCTGAATTGTTTGGCCTATAGCCTACTCTTTAGGTCAACAGGGAAATGAGGCTTATGTTTATGGGAAAGTTTTTGATGAATTATAGCCACAATCAAGTGTGAGGATATCTTCTGAAATCTACGGTATGGTGACAGGTTAACAGAAGGATCTAAACAAATAACCATAACATTTGGAATACAGTTGGTCATTAATCAGTTGCTACAATTAAAGGGGCACGATGCAACTTTTCACTGTTTTGGTCACATTTCTCCCTCACAGAGCGCCCCCTACAGTTTCAGAGAATAGAACTGTCCACAGAAAAAACACAAAGAATATAGACTTTATATAGACTATCATAAAGCTACTGTTCAACACAAAAACACCAGATCTGCGTCAGTTTGGCATCTTTTTATTTAATTTTTAGAGCTCTCTCTATAAAAGCCTGATTCAAAGCTGTTTGTGGTTTTGGCGAGACCTGTGACTTGATCTGAGACTTCCAGGGACATACATCCTTGCAAGGAAACTTCATTCACCCCACAACAACTCATTCAAGATCACACTGACTGAAGTTTTGTTAAAGTTAAAAGTTGCATAGTGGCCCTTTAAGTAAAATTAGCTGGATCAACAATATTGAGTGGGCCCTGGTGTTTGATTGTGCCAACAATGCACTGTAATTAAAACTGGTGTAAGTGCCTTATTAGGTCATTTGCAAAATGGCAGTCCTATTTTTCACAGTGAGATGGGTATTTGGTCGGTGGCTATGTTTGTATTGGAATATTTAACCATTCTCCCTCCTGTGGACCCACCACCCGCGGGAGGTACCGTAAAGGGCTGGTGCAATGTGGATCGGGCGGATGTCGAAGGCGGGAGTTCCCTGCTTAGACTGCTGCCTCCGCGACCCGGTTTTGGACAAGCGGAAGAAAATGGATGTATGGATATTTAACCATTCTAAAACACAAACTCAATGGTGTGGTGCATTAGACGTCATTGTGGTGAACGCAAACCGATTGAAGTTGCTTGATGATTAATGTCTGTATATTTTTTAGTTTCATTTAGCCCCCCCCCAAAAAAAAATAAAAAAAAATAAAAAATGGAGACCAATAATTAGTAATACACATAACTGTTTTACTCATTTTGAAGTTTATACTAGACATGCCAGCTCTGCAATTATAGCTACAAGCACAAAATGCCTCTTTGAAGATTAAGTTGTCTTAATCTATGTTATTTGTATATGTCAAAGAAGAATACTACTCTTACTTACTTACTGATGAACCAAAGAGTCCAGTCCACTTAAAATGAATGTGGTGCATGCAACAGACACATCAAAAGGGAATGAGGCTGCTCTCCGAACCAATATTTTGTGATGCAATTTTAAATATAAAAAACAGTCCATCAGGATCATCAGTTTGCTTTTCCTCATGACATTGTTCAGAACAATTTGTTCTAAACAGGATCCTGAACTGCCTGTGAGGTTGGTCCAGTTTACTGATGGCATTTCTCCTGAAGTATATTGGAAGTCACTATTGGATTTCAACATTTCTCTTAATATGTTGGTTGTGTGGAGTCGAAACGGCCAAAGTGACTGGTGCCGAATGAGCTTGATTTTCTCATTTCATTTTGAGAATTGGGAGCTAAAACTGTGTGAACGACGGCCTTTGTTGACAATCATTTTTGAGGGCAGAATTTAAGTGGTTTAGAGCTGTGTGTTTATGTCACCAATACATGTCAATTCAAACTTCAAAAGGGGGAACTTGACAGTGACAGGTTACTGCAGCAGTTGTATCGTCTACTTATTTATCTATATGGAATACCAAGACTTTGAAATGAAGGTAGACTTTTTGCCAGTATGGATGTTTTTTTTCTGCAATCTTTCCAATGAAAGTGAGACAACGCATCAGGGTCAGGAGGAGTCTCCAGAGCTGGAAGATGAGACTAATATATTGTGCACGATTAAGATTGTTGCTGAGTAAATCTGGAGAAACCCCAACCTGTGTAACTGTGGGTTCTCTCCACACAAGACATTGTCACAACGGGATTGGTACCCAGAAACGGGATTTGAGCTGCGCACGTGGGGAACGGCCAGTATAATAATAATATATAATATAATATATTCAACAAACGAGGTAGATTTGAAAACAATATAAATGATATTTTTGATTTTTAAGTACTGTCCGTGTTCTTTACCATTATTGTCCTGAAAGTCAGCTGGTTTATCTGCTTTTTATCATGTTGCTTCTACTGCTGTGGTCTGTGTTTATAGTTGCCATGGTAACAAGCCATATATTAAATAAGTTAAATCTGAGCCTAAAACATAAATTCATTATTATTATTGTGTATAATTACTTTATAGGCTTTTAAATACAATAAGAGACTTCCAGCTTGCACATGCTCAGCACAAATCTTGCATCCAGGACGGATCCTGTAGCCACAGACACAAATGTATTAGTGTAAAAATGAAAAGGGTTAAGTGTTCACCCTGAGACTAACTTGCCTTTGTCCAGAGTATCACCTAAAGCAGGAACATAGATCACATTTGTCAGGTAGCTGTTTTATTTTTCAAAATTGTTTTATTGAAAATGACTAGCCAGTAATCATAAAGCATATTCATTTCAGCCAGTAATTAAACTAAGTATGAATGCAGAAACTCAATCTCAATTTTACTGCAGACATTATCCAGCCCAGAAAAAGCTATAGGCCTGAAAGTAAACTTAATGAAACACAGCACAGCACACAGAGGAGGCATTCTTGGATCAAAGGAGGAACTATCAACCTCCATTTTGCGTACTTAGCTCTGTATAGCGCTACCGAGTAATCTGCTCCGCACTCTTTCATTTGTGCACACAGAAAACACACCTGCTTCATTCTCTTTGCTTTGCTTTCACCCCAGCGCCTCCTGTTAGAATTTTGTAGCACAGTTTGACACGTATGATAGTGTTTTCTGCAACATGGAGATAGCATCATAGACTTCCATGCTTCTTAGGGGGCCACAGCAAGAAAATGTCTCTCTTATGCTCCACTATTTTGTACGAAAAGACACCAAGAAGCAAGCTACGTAACCAAAGAGAGTGAATGACAGCCACAATAAAAGCTGTTGTTGTGAACATTGGTTTCTCTCCGAGCAAATCCCCAAACTCCCATTCTGTGTCTGAAATGATTTCCGTAAGATCATTGTATGCGTTGTTTCATGTTTTATGTTTATCTTTTGTTATTCTTCTTTTTATCGAGCCACAGACATATTACATTTCTGTGATGCGTGAGCGGTGGCAGAATGGTATAACATGTTTTGAAATTGGTCATATTTTTCACTCCACTTTTACTTGATTTCTAAGCAGCTGTATTGTACTATGTCTAGTGCATTTCCAGCATCAGCATTTCAATGTTGACATGCTGTGTAGACCATCCCTTTCTATGTGGACATGTGATTGCCAAATGCTTAGGTATTTAAATCCTTTATGATGTATTATATAATGTACTGTGGTCTTACATGCTACAAGAAGATACTTTACTTACGAATAAAAAAATAAAACATTCTATTTTTCACAAATATACCATTTGCATATCTAGTATTACTATTACTGCTTTATGTTTTAACCAGAACCAGTACATAGGCCTCCTTATACAATATACTAGTCTAATCTAGTAGAGATACTGTATTTGACATTTAGGTGAAGTTTTATTCAGTGTTTTTCATGACTTCATCTAGAACCAAGTGATAGTAATTTATAATATATTATCTAGCATCTATTCAATTCAATTTGATTTGTATAGCCCTATATCACAACAAAGTTGCCTCAGAGGTCTTCACAGAAAGAGATAACAATAAACAGGGTCATTGCAAACAGTAAAAAAAGTAATAGATCAAACACACAAACAACAGGACTGTCCCAGGACATCCCCTGTCCTTAGACCCTCCATCGCGGTCAGGAGAAACTCCAAAAAACACCACATGATAGAGAGGGATCCACTCCCTGGACATCTTATAGATGTGTCCAGGACTGATGATGAGGTCTTTGTGTTGAGAGAGTTCAATATGTGTGTGGATGCATCTAGGAGCATTCTAGAGTTTCACCTGAATGTCAAATATGCCTTTACTTTTTGTGACTAGTTGGATTCTCTTTTCACAATCATCCTTTACTTTTTGTGTTTACATATAGTTTATGTTTTTGTGTAGTTTATGTTTATGTGTTTTACTTAAGTTTATGTGTAGTTTATGTGTATGTGTTTTTTAAGTTTATGTGTAGTTTATGTTTATGTGTTGTTCATGTATAGTTTATGTTTATGTGTAGTTTATGTATAGTTTATGTTTATGTATAGTGTATGTATAGTTTATGTTTATGTGTAGTTTATGTTTATGTTTTTGTGTAGTTTATGTGTATCTAACTGCTACCGCTCCTCTCACATTATAGTCTCTTATTGAGGTGTGACAGCAGCAGAGGCCAATCAGGACAGAGCAGCCCTGATCCACCAAAGACATGTCCTGGTTCATAATCTGATCATATCCAATTTACCTCCGCCCCAGGTCTCTCTTCACATTCCCCTTGATCCTTTTGTCCGTCAGTCTCTTATGATCTCGGCAAACTTTTAGCACCGGATATTAGAGTCAATGTTGGTGTAAGGCAGATTGCTCACTATGTGGTGGTGTTCAATTCTATTGTGCTGTGGAGTTGTTTTTGTAGTTTTGTGAAGGTGATTTATGTATTGTTCTGTGCAAATTGTTGTTATGCCATTTTCTAGTGTTTTTGTGAATAAATCATGGATAGTGTGTGTGCCTTTGTATAGTGCACTAATACAAAATCAAGATGTTGTATCAGCATTTATTTGTGACTGGATTAATGAGTGGATTCACGCTGCTTTAGCCTGGCCACCCTATAGTTCCTCTTCTGTATTATGCCAGGAATCAGGGTGCTTCTGACTGATTTGACATGGATTTGCAGGATTTAAAGAAAATTTAAGTTGAATTGTGAAAAATCTAATTCGGAAAATATATTTCCAACCAGTTTTGTGTTAATATTAATTTATTCATAAAAAAAAAAAATGGAATTGCATATTAGTGAGTCATATTTAAAAGGTTATTCTATTCCAAAAATATAGGTCTTGGTCTAGTTTTGAAGCTTATAAAATCTTATTGAAATTTCCTTTGGTTTTCTCATTCGGGGCAACGATATACATACTAAGATTATATTACTGGGCACTAGAGGGTGGCACAGAGGAGAATTATCACTCATCCCTGCTTTTCTCGTCCCAATCCAGAGTCAAAGTCCAAATAAATTCTTGTCTCGTCCGGATCCTACCCGAATGATCCCAATCACATCCCATTCCCATACAATTTCAGACTTCCCAGAACTGGACTTTACTTTACTTTTAACCCTCTATTCTATGTTTCCTGGTTTGCGCCTGGTTTAGGCCTAATTACTTTAGACATGAGTTAGTCTCATACATTTTTCATGGCATATTGGTTTGATGACATACGTGCAATCCCGCTCCTGGATCAGTATCAAAATTCACTCCCATCCGGCGGGAATCCCATGGGACTCCCAGAACATTGCCAGCCTCTACTGTGCACTTCATTTAAAATCTGGGTACAAAATATAGTAGAATATCACATTTTTCACTAATAATATTGTATTTTGCAAACTCTTTGGATGCTTTTCCTATGCTTCCTTGGCCATAGCATGAACCAAGGTGAATGTAGCTAACTTAAACCAGCAGCGGCCTTTAATGAACCCATCCTTAAGCCTGGGGATAAGATTATATCCACGGTTACTTTGGTGGATCTGGTGAAGGCTGGTCCGACGGCTAAAAGGCACCTTGGGGCCGACTTGACATTCAAACATCTTGTCACAATCCTGCTCGGTGGTAAAACGCTCGCCTGTAAAGAGCCCATGTGCTCAAGGCGGGATATGAATTTTTCCCAATTGACCAGGTTATTCTGTCAAATTTTATAAGAGTGTTGAAAATTGTGCATCAAAGGGGTTAGGCTTTGTAGGAAATAAATCCCTGAGTTGAAACGTTTTTGGCAATGTGTTAATGTAAAACTAACTTCAAATGAACAGAATTCAGCTGTATTTGAGGAGACAGTTTAATCAAATTGTATAAAAAAAAATGATGTGAAAACTAAAGTAGAAATTGCTGTGTCGAGTGGTTAGCCCTCTTGCCTCTCAGCAAGGGGTCGAGTATGCGTGTCAACATAGCAATACAAGCATTTTAGCATTGGTTGGTAGAGGTGGGTAGAGTAGCCAATAATTTTACGAATACCGTTATTTTAAAATAAAATTACTCAAGTAAAAGTAAAATATACTCATTCACATAATTACTCGAGTAAGAGTAAAAAAGAACTGAATGGTGTGAATGTAATTTCAGATTAAATGTAACGGAGTAAATGTAACTGAGTGTAACTGATTACTACCCACCTCTGGCTCTATTCATATGTTGATTTTTTGGTGATAGGTTTGTTAGGTCCTAATTTTTCATTTATCTTGATAAATCTTTACTCATCCATTTTTGGTCAGAATTAGAAAATCATTAAATGGATCAATCTATCTTTTCTCCTGAAGGATTGGATGGTGTGATGTGTGGAGGATTATGGGTGCATGGGTGTAAGAAGAGCCTATAGGGACATGTACTGTGAGAATACAGATGGTAGACATTATAACAGTCAATGCAATGGCTACACATTCATTAAAAAGTGCTCATCTGTTGCCGCCTTAGGTGACTCCAGGCTTGTCATATCATTACTGTATATATATATATATATATATATATATGCTAATTCAGAATGGTGGAAAGAGCTCTGATTCAGTGTATGCACAAGGGTTAAAGGCAAATCCATAATGTAAAGTTCACAGGTGAGCTAACACATTTATGAGGATTTAGAAGTCTTTGTGTGAATGATAGATGCCGGTCAAAGCATTTAACACAAGGCTAAAGGGCACACTGTCAAACATATCACTATTACATTAATGTACATATTCTATGTTGTACATGGTCATACATGTGCACACTGGCCTATGATTAACCTTCCCATAGAGATAAAATACCAGCTTTGTATTGTGTGTGGTGTAAGTCCATGACATTTACATTTGCCCATTTAGGTTTGGCAGATACTTTGGTTTTTAGATTTTGTTTTTAGCAACAGGCTGCAATTTGAGGCACACAGTTGTTTTATACAGTTGATTGGTGTGTAAAGATTCCTTTTAAATAAAATGAGGCTTTGTTTTATTATATCTTCAATGGTTCCTGTCAGCAGAACTCAACACCTCTTCTATGTACCCAGTCTTTTCTTCAATTCATAATTAATACATGGACTAACATCACCACTGTCTTGAAGCAAGTTCACTTTCATTCAATGTCAGCCAGCTATTGACTTACTGCTATTGTCTATGCCAGTATGCATTCACTGTCTCATTAACATCCCCTCACCGAAGCACTTAGAGAGTTAATGACATTTGGCAACTTTATGTAACTTTTTTTTAAAATCCAACCAGTCAAACTTTCAGTTTATATGACCTCACCTCAGCTCACCCGCTGCGCTAATGTTACATCTATATGCGACAGAAAGTTACTGAACCTGAGTTGTCCCGAACCAGCCTTGCGATGTAGTAATGCCATTTCATCACATCTGCTAAAGTCTAAAATGGAGAATACATTTGTGGAGTGGCCTTGCATTGAAGATACATATTATACTGCAGTTCCCACTCATTACACATGACACACACACACAGTAAAACTCTGAAACTCTGAGTTCTGTACCATCTGCGAGCTCAGTCCTCAAAAAATGATCAAGCGAAAAAACATCCACCATTTTGGGTTTAGTATATTTGTGTTACTAAATGTGTGTGAATGACAGTCTGTGTAAACAATTTTCCCGTTGCTGGACAATAAACTATATATCATCATATCATCTCAAAACACATTTGCACATCAGACTTCTGCTACTAGTTTCAGGAAAGACAAATAAAATTCAAACACTTGCTCAAAATTTGAAATTAAAAATCAAGTCATGTATGAGGCATCTTCCACTGCAGCAGTCGTCCCTAATACAATCATTTACACAGTTCCTGTTTTGCCTCGAGACGAACGAGTTTTTGAAGACATGTCTTTCTGTGTGTGATTCAATTAAAAATGGCCTACTTTTCAGAGCCATGGATGAAATCGTTATAGAGACTGCTTGTAAAGTTCTAGTTACCATAGCCATAATGCACAGGAAAAACCTTCATTTTAGATCACACAAATGAATGGGCTGATAAAACTACTATTACCCCTCAAAAAATGATATATTGGTAGGGTTAATGGATTTATTTTGATGCCAGAAATAACCAGTTTCCAGAAGGGTTGCACATATGAGAAAAGATTTTTGATAATCACGATTATTGCATTATCAATATTTTTTCTTATATTTTTCTATACAAGTTCAAATAAGCAGGAATAGTTCTTTTATTGACCAGTTAGTTACTGCTTGAAAATGAAAACTAAAGACTAAAAGTGGACTTTAACGAGGCCAGACTAAATCAAGGATATTGACGATAATTGTAAGGCTCTAATAGGAACAATCATTTGAATAGTGTAAATGTCAGATGGTGTTATTGTGATATATTTCGATTTTTTTTTTCTGATTGCGATATCAATCATTTTGCTATATTGTGCAGCCCATTATACGTTGGCAGAACCTCTAAAGTGTCAGGAAGCGCTGCAAACTGCGCCTGTGGCACATTTCACAGTCCACGCCTCCATCACGTTGATAGCTTTAAAGTTATTTGAGCTTTTTCCTCAGATTTCATTTATTCCAAACAAGTAATGCATCAACCATTTGCCCTTCCAGCAGATTATCACTGAATTGAACTGGGGAAAATGCATGAATATAAAAAGGACACACTCCAGCAGCGTTCAGAAGTAAAATGAAAAGTATAATTTGAAGTTTAACGGGTTGTAAAGGGCTCTTAGTGACTTTCTGTGTCCTTTGGAAGAATAGTGTCTGGTCACTACAGGCCAGGGTTTAACAGAAGTATAGTGCATTCATTAAGGCTCAGAGCAGAAAATTATTGCACTCTGACACTAGGCTGTTTTTGTGAAAACTCCACCAACTTTTACAATGACTCGTCGAACGTTATTGCCACATAATCATGACCATAGGGTTGTCGGTTCGGGTCCCCGTCCGAGCGCAAGACACTTAACCCACATTGCCAATGGATGTGGTCGTAGGCGCAAACTGGCAGCCACGTTTCTGTCAGTGTGCCCCAGGGCAGCTGTAGCTCCTTAAGTAGCTTACCACCATCAGGTGTGACTGTGGAGTGAATTAATAATGGTTTCACGAAATGTAAGCTCTTTGAGAAAGCCTTGGGCATTGTAAAGTGCAATATAAATCCAATTCATTATTATTCTAAATATAGAACCTCATGTGGATCACAGCTGACATGCAACAATGACCAATTTGAAAACAATGAATCACAGTACAGCCCTGGTTAGTACCTAGTTCAAACATACACAGAATAACTGGCCTTTGAAAGTGGGTCTAAGTTACAGTCAGGGAGAATAGTGGCAGAGTGGTTAGCATCCTGCCTCTTAGCAAGATAAGTACTGGTTTGAAGTTCAGGCCAGCCAGTGATATCTCTCAGGAGTCAATATGGCCTCCATGTGTTACTGTGTGTTCTCCTCCAGCCACAAATGATGGCAATTAAGAGGTTGGCACAATTGAACTTCTTCTTCTATTTACAAAGATGGTTCTGACGGCCCATTTAGTGCAAATCAGACCAGTTTTCATATTACCTGTCCAACTGAACTGCTTTACAACCCATTCATTGTTTTGGCTGTTGTTCCTGGTTCTTGAACAACTGATGAGAAAGAGATATCATTATTGTCTATGTCGTTAATGTGTGGGGCAGAAACCAAACATCATTAGTCTATCAATAAGATTGCATCTACTTTTTTCTCTTGTGTAGCGCTCATACGTCTAAGCAATCACGCCACACTATTAATCCTCAGATAGGATCACTGTGATTAGTCTGATGTCTTGCCACTATTGTCAATGTGAACAGAATGAATGAGTTTCGGCCCAGCATGTAGCGCAAGTCACATCTTCCGTTTTTTTTTTTTAAAGAATTCGAAAAATGTCTGAACCTCTTCCAAATTGAGTCCATTTCCTGATATAGTCTTTGAAAAAGCTCCTATTTTGGCTTCTTTATTATTCTTCTGATCTCTGACTGATATCCTTTGTCTAAGATAGTCATTCATTTTCTGGTCTGATCCTTTTGTCGCCTGCTTCTACAAGATTTCTAATCAGAGAGCTCCCGAAAAAAGTTCATGAACTTCTACAAAACCCTTTGAATTCTTATTCTTTCTTTCCGGCTGCCATTCACTGCTCTCTAATAGTCTAGAAACTCCTTTAACGAAATGGACATCGAAGATAGACTTGGTAGGCTGAGTTACCCACCTCTGTGCTTTGGACGGCTCTCTTATTGCTTCTGTCATGTTGGCGTTGGATCAAGAGCCACTTGGAGTCATGCCAAGCCATACGTGGTTAGTTACCTTTTAGCTGCCAAGGGTCATCATTGCATTGCTCACTTTTATATCCAGCCAACACTTTACATCAAGGCCAGCAATGCATATATTTAGAATGGCTCATTATTGCGGTGCATTATTCATACGGATATGGGCCGCTTCAACTGTTCGACTGTCTCTTCATCATTTAGCAAGATGGAATGTTTGACTGCTAACGGCAACCATTCACAATCCTAAACTCTAATTGCTTTGTATTTTATTGTAAATTTAAATGTACCAAAGTACCTCATTAATTCATCATAGCATCAGACTCAGACACCTGTAATGTAATTAGCCGATATGAATTGGTGTAAATGATATTTCTGACACCTGGGCATCTAAGCGTTCATGTTTGATGGTTGCTATTGCACATGATTCACCAAGCAACAAGTTCCAATCCTAATATTGTCCACAAAACTATCATTTAGAAATCCTGGAGTTACACAGAAAGTGGTATGTAACACATATTAGATGTTGTTTAGATTTGATAGTTTAGATCAGGGGCGTAACTCCCAATCTGATGTAGGGGGGGCCCAAAAGAGGGGCTACAAATTATGAACTATCCCACCAGAATTTTTTTTTAATTCATGTAATTTTCTGTATTCTGGTGAATTTAAACGATAAAAGTAGATGTATTACCCAGCATAGAGGAAAGAAAACT
>JAVQKC010049066.1:0-20259 GCA_036025475.1 Philypnodon macrostomus | reverse complement strand
GATGAGAGTGCCTACAGAGATGAGGTGAAATCACTGACCAGCTGGTGTCAGGAAAACAACCTCTCTCTGAACGTCAGCAAAACTAAGGAGATGATTGTGGACTTCAGGAGACAGCGTGTAGAACAGCATCCCCCCCCATCTACATCATCAACACTCAAGTTCCTCGGCATACACATCAGTGAGGACTTGTCCTGGACACTACATGCAGACTCTGTGGTGAAGAAAGCCCGTCAAAGACTCTACTTCCTGAGGAAGTTGAAGAAGTTTGGGATGAGCACCAGCATCCTCACCAACTTCTACAAGTGCACCATCGAGAGCCTGCTGATGGGCTGCATCACAGTGTGGTACGGGAACTGCACCGCTCACAGCCGAAAAGCACTACAGAGTGTGGTGCGAACGGCAGTGGACATCACTGGCAGCGCCCCCATTTTTTTGACCCTATGTTGAGTGTGCATATGACAAATAAACTGAAACCTGAAACCTGAATCATACTTAATTATGACACTTACGGCTCCGACTGTTGTTCCTTGTCATTGATGATGGCACAATTGGTCAACGACAGCTCGTCAGTCGGGCAACGAGCCGCTTGCATAATCTGGAAAAAAATAAAAAATACATAATTATCTACATTAATATTGGATAGCAATATTGTCTCACATGCGTCAGCTGTAATTACAAAGATCTTCAATCGCCTCAATGCTTTTTTATTGTCATGTACATTTGGCACCCAGTTTTGTACACTGTTATAAACTTGTTACAACACACTATATTTAAACTAGATTTTATTTTCTCTTCCAAATCATATTTTTTTATATTTATAACCAAAATCAAATATTATTACTTTATTATACGTCAGGTATGAATTGTTAGGGCTTGGTTTTTGCTGTTGAGTATTGCTAGCTCTCGTTACTGTTCCTATGGAGACCTCATTAAGCCGGTGAAGATTCTGGTCTTCTTCAGGACACTCTCTAATGCTTTCAGTGAATCATTGGTTGCCACAGATACATAATTTTTTCCAACACTGTGAGAACAATATTTAAGTTCAATTAACAATAGGCATGACTGTAATATTAAATACATGTTTAAAAACTCATTATTTGAGTCCCAAAAATAAAAACCTCTTAGCAAAAGATGACGAAGACGAAGTTCCGGTTGAAACCTTATGTCTCTGAGCTAAAGGCTACCACTAGCATTTAAACACGTTATCGAAATAAACCTGCTATTTCTAAGTAGTAACTAAGTATTTATCCTCAAATAGAAAACTTGGCGAATCGTGATGAAAAATAATTGGCTGTCTCTTTATTTATGTCACTGTAAATTGTGTCTGAAGTATGCTTTTTGATGTTTAGGGTTTAGTTAAGTGCATCAGAAAACAAGCGACACTTGTTTACATAGCTAAAAGCCGGTGACGTTGGAAGTGCATTCGTACGCAGTGGGCACTAGCTGCAATATACCATTATCTATATCCATTATTTCACTTTAGCCTAGCTTTAACTTTGCTATGTTAAAATTTTTATAACGATTAGTAAATAGTAAGAGAAAAAAATTGGCGTGAGTGTTTCGACATGCATTTGCACTTGGAGCACATATTTAAGACTACATGAAGTTTTCTTGGCTAGCAACTGGTCATGAGATCCTCCAATCTTCTTCCGGGCTGTTTATGAAGTTTTGAATGACATCCGGATCTGCCACACAGGCTACTGTTGTACTGGCTACAAAAGCCGTTTTTTTCTCTCAGCAAACGTATATTTTGATGGCCAGATATCCTTAAAACATTTTAGAATAACAGCTTTGATTTAAACTTACCCTAGCGGCCATCCTTGCGTTTTTATCCCCGCTGGTTCAAGTACAATTCAGCATGAACAAGCCGCTGACAGAAGCTGAAAACAGAGAGCTGGGTCCTGGGCGGAGCCAGAGCCATAGAGATAAGCAGAGTTTTGACAACTCTATTGGCGACAATAGGCCAGTTTTCAAACAGCACTTTCTTGAACTCATTTGTTCCAGAAGTAGCCGCTCATGATTAAAGTGTCATTCCAATGCATTGAGAATTGTTCAATGAAAGAACTATTTTGAAACTGAATCGTTCCAATTTTATGGACCTCCGGTGGCGCAACTCTCTAATCTCCATGGCCCTGGGCGGGCCCTCCTGCTGAAACGTCATTACGTACACATAAACCCTGCGTTTCTACTTTGTATTTTTTATTTATGTATATAATAATAAAATTAGTTAATGATGGTGAACGTTTACATGCTACATTTTCGTTATTTAAAATATGTATTTTTTTTTAAATAGTTAAAAAACAAAAAAATATGTATGATGGGTTTACATGTGTCAACCATAGATAAATCAAACTGCTCTCTGCTAATTTAATAAAGAATTTACCCTCAATTTATTTTGCTTTATCTTTATCATTATATTTAAAAAAACTTTCTACCCAAAGGTTGGTGTGGTTTCTGTATATTACAGTCTATTGTTTACTAAATGACATCAAAGACCAGAGTCATTAAAATACAAAATATTTATTTTGAAAATGCCTTTAGAAGAGAAAACAAAACCAAATCAAACCCATACAAATTGTTTGGTTACTAGCAAACCACACTAGTGCTAGGAACTAACGAAGAATTACTCATTTGGGGATAATCCACAAAAGCTCAGAGGCTCATCATCCTCACCTCTGCCCTTTTGTTTTATATTGCACCCAAACACTGAGGCAAAACCAAAGTGCCGAAAAGTGGCACAAGTGGTGAAATGGCATACTGTTTCTTATATAAACTTACACAAGCAGGGGACGACGTGGCAACTTTTCAGATTTTGTTTTCAAAATTATACAAAAAAAAAAAAAACACAAAATCCGAAACAAAGTGTTTAATACATATCTGAAATACAGTGGGGACTTAACTGTTGGCATTGATATGGTAATGAAATAGAGCTAGAGGAAGCTCTTCAACAACTCAACATCCCAAGTAGTATCCGGACTTTCCCAAAACGGAGCAGTGTGCTTCTGAAACATAGTGATAAGTGAAAGAATAGCCCTGTTTCTGCATACACCAGTCACAGAGGCTCCAGAGGTCAATGTTTCACCTTTGAGGTTTGCAGAGATTCAGGCTTTGACAGCTCAACCTTATGAGATAAAGATATATGTACTCTTAAACCTTTGACTATTTTTATTGTGGTTGTACAATATTCCCTGATGGCCTGATGTGGCCGCTGAGTGTTACAGAATCCTGAAGATGTGTCAAGTGGAATAAAACTGGTGATGACACTGTCCATTGACGGGATGGGCAAAGTTTGATGGGGGGAATCCTGTTGCAGTTTATGGGACTTGTGGCTCTCCCTTGTCCCCTTCATAAAATGTTACACACGCTGGTCAAACACACACAGTTCCTCCATCACACAGACATGACAAACTGCTCTGTGGAAGAAGAAAACAAACAAACTCAAGCACCAGTTAAATCTTACTAGCAGTCGTGGTCTTGGATCATATTTGTACCTATGTTAACTTCTTGGCTTTGTTGTAAAGTGAATCCACAACTTTGCTCATGTTCTGAATTGTTTCCAAGGCTGCCTCGTATGTTTTGTCGACTGGAGGTTCTTCAAATATGATCAAAACACCTTCACCCTGGTCAAGGATTCCTGTAAATATTAATAAAATAAAGAATTACTTCAAACTGTTTTTAGCAATCTCCCTTAATCACAACTTTACTTGCCATGAAACTTTTTGTCCAGGATCATCTGTGATAGTTTTCTCTCTACGTCACCCTGAAACGCAATACACTGACACATTACTATCTCCGAAGCGCACTGAAGAAACAAGTAGGGGAATAAATTATACTGACCTTTGACAATTTGATTAAACCGGATATGTGTTCTATCTAAAAACACAAATACACAAAATTAGTGATATTAAGAAAAGATTTTCATCAAACTAAAGTGAGGAACAGTACCTGTACTCTGGAAAATGGTTCAATGACGCGGATAAGGTTTTGCTCCAGCAGGTTGTCATACAGCTTGGCCAGGTGAGTGTTGATGATTGGGTCGTCCCTCAGTTCAGCTTTGTATTCTGTTAGGGCCTGGGAGAAGTTACAACAATTAAAACTCTGAAATTTAGACAATGTATCCCACTTTTGTATTTGCCTTGAAATGGGTTAACCTTAAATTGCTATCAACTATTTTTTTTATTTTTAGATATAACTGGTATGGATCCTCAGTTATCTATTTAATAATTTTTCTTTGAGTGGGATATATAAAAAAAATTAAACATTACCAAACAGAGACGATAATAAATTGGCGAGTAGAATTTACCAGTAACACTCACCTTTTCAAAGTCTGCTAATGATCTGTTCTTGCTGGCCTGGGCAACACATTTCAATGCATCTGTCTAAAACAGAAACATGAACATTATTACATGACTAGAGACAAAAAAAAAAACAAATAAATAGTTGAATTTATAAAATATTTACCTGGCGCCCAGCATATCGCAGTGCCAGTTTACCACTGATCAAGGATTGTACCTCCTCTGGCCTAGAATACAGCAAAGGAAAAGAAAGTTTAAAAAAAAAAAAGTCAGTTCATAATTTCACAAAAAAACTATTTTCTAGACCCAGTGACATAATATACTATGAAAATGCATTAGAAAAACATAAAATAAGTTACTCACAAGTTGAGAACGATTTTGCAAAGGAGCATGTATTTGAGCGATGTAATGGCTCTGGGGCTGTCAATGGAGTCATAGCCCTCAAATGCTTCAAAGAAGTAGGAGTACGCCGTCTTCCAGTCCTTCTCCTCAGCCGCATGGATGATCCCTGCAACAAAAAGGCAACATCTGTCAACATCTAAAGCAAGCATCATTCATTATCAAAACGGCATTAGGGTTAAAAAGCCTATTGACCTGACTGCATATCTAGTGCTGCCTGAAGCTTTGGTGGACAGTAGATTGCGTTGGCGGTAGTCCTAGCTGAAGTGAGGGCTGCACGGGCCTTGGGAAGGTTACTGAGGGCGTGGTACGTCTTGCTTTCCAGAAGCTGAACCTCAACAAGAAGTGCTTTGTCGTCCATCTTTTTCAACTCTTGAAGCAACTGAGATCCTAAAATGCAGAGCAGTGAAAAAAAAATATTCGACAGTTATCGACAATTCTTAGCATTAATGCCTTCTTTCCGGAGAGGAAAGGGTATTAAACTAAATTTACTCTTGTAAGAACTCACCAAGTGCCAATGCCTCTTGATACCTTTTAGTGTCGAAATAGAGTGAGATCAGGCGTGCCTGGAGGATAGACAAATGGAAAGAAGCTTGAGAAACCTTATTGGGATACTGGAACAAACCCCTATAAAACATTATATCCTGCCTGTGTAAGCTAAATGAAAATGTGTCTGACTGTAAAGCATTATCAAAACTTATGCTTAGGGTAAGGCTTCATTTTGTACAGTTTTTGGCACATTGCCCTGAAACCTCAGCATAATTTAGGCAAAACTACAGCCTCTCTAAATGAGCCAGAAAATTGCAAACAAGAGCCTTTCACGCAAAGCCGCTATTTTGTTGTTCCTACCATCCATCATGAATTAAGACGATTTGCACTAGGTAGCCTGAAAAACAAATTAAACTGTTTAAAGGTGCTTACCTCCAAAGCTTGTCGTAGGAAAGTTCTTTTCTCAGCCTTGGCCCACTCAATGCACTCCAGACACAGCTCTACCTCCTGGCCTGTAGCTGCCTCCATGTCCAAGAACAGGTCAAGGAGAGAGCGGACCAGTCTGGCTGCCTTGGCCTTGCTGATAGAAATCAGAAAAGGTCTGACAAATTTCAGCAGGCCTCCAAGTTCTAAAATGAGGAGAGAAAAAAAAAACACAGAGTTATAAGAATGGTTGTAAATGTAAATTACCAGAATTTATATGAAAGAGGTTTTACTGTCACCTGCAGCCTGTCCTGTCTTGGCCAGGAGGGTCCCCAGCTCCAGGATGCTCTGTTCTTTAACCCTGACAGCTTCCTCATCATTTTCTTGGACATCTCTTCTCACTGATTTATAAAAACACATGAAACATTAATACTTTATTAATCTTAATTATGCCAGTCACTATGGAAAAAATAACACATTTTTTAAGTCAGCACAAACAAAGTATGAACTATGAAACAATAACTTAAATATGAACTTTGTTTAAAACACAATAGTTTGATAGTTGCGTAAAAAACAGCAGCCCTTTATGGCAGTAAACGGGATTCTCTGAACGAGTGATATGTAAATATCACACTCAATAAACATAAACAGTGTGTCTGGAGCAGCTGACAGCTATGGGCTAGTGTGACAAGGCAATTTGAGGTCATCGTTACCGCAGGTAGATCTCAGTGAAATCACCGAGGACAGCTCTAAACAATGTTATTCCTTTTATACAGCTACTAGACAGACTTTTCTGCTGTGTGAAGACCATTTATCCCACTGTCATTACACTACGAGCTGAACTCAAGTGAGACGCACTGACAACAGGCTAATGCGTTAGCGGCATCATGCTAACGGCCTTTAAATCAACAGCACATGCTATTAACAAAGCACTAAGTGGCACAATCAGTGAACTAGCAAGACTCATTCTGTATATGTACCGATGATAAACAAGGGCTTATTTCACTGTATGCACTAAAGTTAGCCAACTTGCTAACTAGCAGTTACCCGTATCTCACCGTTGTACAGTGAGTCAGCACGGCACTCCACCGGCACCGCTGATAGAAGCTAGCAGTTATTACCTCACACAAAATCATTCATATCACACAGCATTAGACAGAACAGAAAGCGTCCAATTTTAAACACTAAACGGACACTTACCGATTGAATGGAGAATATCAATAGAGGCGTCACGGTCCGTGCTAATGAGAGACTGTGCTCTCTGAAATTCAACCACCGCTGCAGCCGCCATCTTCCTTATTCAAATGCTGCTTGAATGAAAACTACGTACGCCGATTACGTTACCTTACGCTGTGACGTCGGCGCCACACTCGCATGGCGGGATTGAAGGAACTCTGGGAAATGTAGTAATAGTGAACAGTGATTCGAAGGAGGCGCCACAAATTTGTTAGGCGGGTGGATGTTTGATTATATACTGTATATCATCATATCATCATGTTTATTGGTCTGTTTTATTTTTGAGAAAATTTGAGTTTTGCTGATGCTTAGCTAATTTTAGCGTAGCCTAGATGTATTTTATTTAATGTATTACAACATAAACACATTGTATAGGTTATTGGTAAGATCATTTAGAGCGGACATAGCAGTTTTTTAACAAACCGATCATATTATAAACTGTTAAATTATTATTTAATAGTATTTTATTTTTTTAAAAATATTTTTTTTGCTTCGGCCACGTGGATGTTTAGCTAATTGTACTAATTCAGGGTACTACCCAACTG
Source organism: Philypnodon macrostomus (assembly GCA_036025475.1). Taxonomy (NCBI): domain Eukaryota; kingdom Metazoa; phylum Chordata; class Actinopteri; order Gobiiformes; family Eleotridae; genus Philypnodon; species Philypnodon macrostomus. Next base: position 12,872 of record JAVQKC010049066.1, on the reverse strand, counting down.
AAATACAAGTTATGTTACTGTAGGCCTATGTATAGTCGAGCCTATAATAACCTCAAAGCGAAATTATCTTAATACAAATTCGAAACGAAGGCAGTCAGTCAAGAGTTCACTGGGTTCGACGTGCGTGAAAGAGCATAAACCGAGCGCAGAGCGGCGCCCCACCACCGCCTTTGCTTCTGCTCCTTTGACAGCCTCACGCACACAGCAGCAGTCCTCTCAGCATCCGCATCTCACGGTAGCGAGGGCCAGAATCACATCTCCATTTGAGCATCCTCCATTCCACTACTGTGCGCTGCACTGTGCACAAACCACAGTCGATGTGCGCCTTTCTTCGAGGCGGATTTATTGTTTTTTGCCACTTTAACCACCGAGATGGTTTTAGCGTCCTCTGTGATTTTATACGAAAAACAGCTGGCTTAAGAGGAGCAACGCCATAGATATTCTATTTTTTCCAGTGAGCAACAGATCTGGTGAGTACAGTAACCTACCTGGGGGTCAGAAGGGTCATAATTTGGTGTATCTTTGGGTTTGTTTGTGCAACCTTGGTTTTTAGAAGGAGCCTATTTTAAAAATCTCAATTAATAAAGTAGCCTACTTGACAAATTAGGATAGGCTAAATTCCTACCAATTTTAGGAACACTTGTTTTTAGCAATCATCATCATTCAATGTTATAATCATATTCTGTAAATAGATCCACAGGGTTTAGGCTCTGAGCATATTCGAGGCAATATCATAGTCGAAGGCAAGGCACCGCCTTATGTAGCATTGAGGGAGCTTCGACGCTGTTTGGTACCTTGGAGAGCGCCAGGCGTAGACAGCATTTTAAATCTACACGAAAATACACTTTCTTCAAACTACACGCTGATTTGTAACGTTTAAAGTCGGAAATATCGAGCCTTATATGGTGTGGGATTGATTGTGTGCATTTTGCGCAAAGAGGTAGTAGTCGAAATGTACTGTCTGTGCATATGTACTGTGCATAATATTCACATTCATGTCTTTGTTGAATGCCTAAATGAGGGGTAACTCGTCCCATTTTCTTATATAAGCGGCTATACGCGCTTTATGCACGACCTTCACCTGTACCTCATGTATTGTTATGGTGTTTACGTTATGGGTCTCCATTTTAGTGAGGGGGTGGCGCGTGGTTCTCCGAGGCTTGGCGGCCATTGCTATGGTGTATGGATACTTAAATCTATATCGAATGAATTGCGACACAATATAACAGGCTGTGTGTAGTAGTGATGTCATTTTCTATAAATAACTGATATTATCTTTAGTCTGTGTAGCAGATATACCCAGGCAATAGCTACTGTATGTAACCTTGATACTAATGTACACAGTAGGCTGTGTGCAAATACAGTACAATGGTTGTGTGAGGTGCTTTTCTGCTTATGTAAACAGGACAGAGGGATCTATAGTGTCTGAATTCATTAGGTTAAGTTATATGCTGATCCATTCCACCACTTACTGAGTCAAATCAATATTGGTAATAAGCCTGAGGGTCTGTCAGATGGAGCACTTTTGCACACATTAATGAGGACACTTCAGACAGGAAAGGATATTATATGTGATGCATTAGGGTAGAGGGACAGTACATCCATTACCTATATGTAAAAAATTATCCTGTGTACGATATTGTGTTTGCAGAAGACTGTGACGTTGAAGTGAAGCTCACCAGGATCTTCTCTACTTGATTAGATGCCCAGACAGTAGCCCCGGGAAGAGACCCCCAGGTTCTTCGTGTGTGTCCAAACCCCTCCTCTGTTACAATGGGAACCGTGCTGTCGTTGTCACCTAGCTACCGTAAGGCGGCTCTGTTTGAGGATGGCCCCGCCACGGTGGGCTACTACACAGCTGTCCAGAACAGCAAGAACGCCAAAGACAAGAACCTAAAGCGCCACTCGCTCATCAATGTCCTGCCCTGGAAACGCATTGTTGCTGTGTCGGCCAAGAAGAAAGGCTCAAAAAAGGTGCAGCCCAATGGCAACTACCAAAACAATGTAACGCACCTGAACAATGAGAACCTAAAGAAGTCCCAGTCCTGTGCTAACCTGTCTACATTCACCCAGGACCAGAGCACTCCGACTCTCAACAAGAACTCCAACAACACAACTTCGTCAGTCAAGAAGGCACCACTAACCAACTCCAATGTGGTGCCAGGGACTCCTAAGAGGGTCATTGTCCAGGCCTCCACTAGTGAGCTGCTGAGATGCTTGGGCGAGTTTTTGTGCAGGCGCTGCTACAGGCTCAAACACCTTTCTCCCACTGATCCAGTCTTGTGGCTGCGCAGTGTGGACCGCTCACTCCTGCTTCAAGGCTGGCAAGACCAAGGCTTCATCACCCCGGCTAACGTGGTCTTCGTCTACATGCTCTGCCGTGATATTGTGTCTTCAGAGGTAGCCACCGAACATGAGCTGCAAGCCGTGCTCCTCACCTGCCTCTACCTGTCTTACTCCTACATGGGCAATGAGATCTCCTACCCGCTCAAGCCTTTCCTGGTGGAGACCTCCAAGGAGACCTTCTGGGACCGCTGCCTGTCCATAATCAACCTGATGAGCACAAAGATGCTCCAGATCAACTCAGACCCACACTACTTCACCCAGGTGTTCGCCGACCTGAAGAACGAGAGCCAGAAGGAGGAGGAGAGGAGCCGCCTGCTCATTGGGCTGGACCGGTGAGGGGATGCCTGGGGGGTATTTGATGGGGAATTTATACAAGGGGAGGTGAGGATGGCACCCTAGTCTGGCATTTTTGACATTGTTTGTATATTTATAATGCTATTTACAGGTTGAGCCGCAACAAAAGAAACGTACGGTGGCCCAGAGAGCTCTCTTTTAGCTATAGGCATTTTGATAATAATTGTCTATATTTTTAAGGCTGTTTATTGTTCAAGATGCTGCGGTGTAGTGGCACTACACAAATACTATTTTGTCACAGCACAATTACATACAGAATTGAAGTAGGTAATCCTGATCAAATTTATTGAGCCAGTAAGACTATTCATAAAAAAATCCAAATGGGCTTTAATAGCTGCTCCAATTGCTGTCATTGTTCGATAAAATGGAGCATACTGAATAAAGCATATTAGGTCATTTCCATTTGAAAAAGCAATGGACCTGATAATAATTTTTTTGACAAAAATGCCAGACTTGGGTGTATCCTTTGCAACTATAGGATAAACACATATTTACCTGTATTATTATTAATAGTCATTAGAAAAGGAACAAATCTACAGCAATGAATGTGGAAAATCGCTGCGGCCGACCAGTGACATGTGACTGTTTGACTGCCCCCTGCAGGAGGGTGAGGGCCATTGCCTGACTTCACGGATGATCAACAACATGGCGTCACTCCCTTTTCCAGCACCACCACCTCCTCGAGATAACCACCACTGGCTCTCTTTGGCTCTTCTTCTCTGCGATCCATGGACTTGGAACCTGGGACGTTGATTTTGGACTCCAGTCAGTGCATATCTGGCCTTTATAGAAATGGACATCCAGTTTTCGGGTTGGCGATCTGCTATTCCTTGTGGCTTTCTGTTTGTAGCTGGACTAAGTATAATAGTGGCCAAAAAATGGATAATCAAAACATTGTTGACCTTTTTGACCACGCGAGGAAGTGGATGGAAAGACCTTATTTATTTTCATCTAGGATTTATGTGGATGTTTTACTACGTCATGAAAGCTCATTTATTGCTATTTATTTTTTGTTATTTATTTATTTATTTATTTATTTAAAAGATGTAAGGTTTTTTGCACGTGTGCCATACAGTTTTACCGAATTGAATTCTGGGAGTTCTTCTTTTTACTTGAGCTGCTTTAGGAGAATGCCGTGAAACAATGTGACACTAGTTTTTTTTTTTTGTGCTTGCTAAAAGAGACTATTTGTTTACCAGGGACTACTTTTCTGTTGCGTTTTTTGTACATTTGGGGAATTATTTATGTGCTTCTAACTCAGCATAGAAAATGTTAAAAAACAGTGCCATATCAGGTCTGAGAACACTGTAAGGAGTAATAGTGTATACATTTGTTAAAATATGGGAAGGATCTTCATCTAGTAATAAGATATTGACACCTTATAGTTAATGCCATACTGTATTTATTGTTTGGGGCACATTCAATGTACGTTCTGGAAAGGGAGGAGGATTTAGGTGTGCTTTCTTCTGGTGGGAATGAAGATTGGTTGAAGATGGTTAAAATGAATGTTGTAGGGATTAATATCTAAAGCCCTCAAGATCCAAAAACTAAATCTGACTGCACCAAAGGGACACATTACTTGCTCAATCCCAAAATAGCCCAGAGATTCTCCCTGAAACATCGGCCTACATGAGGAACTATGACAACCTGCCGTCTCATATTAAAAAAAAGTTTTCTCATAGGATCATTACGACTACTCAATTCAGTTCTACACCTACTGACACAACCCACTCAATTTATCCAGGCTTGGGACCAGTACAAAGAGTATACTGGATTGTGACTCAGAGTGGCTGGATGTATGTACCAATTTTCAATGACTAAAGTAACTCTTTTTTAATTGAGATGTATTCAAAATGGCAGTGTTTGCTTGGTCATGTCTAAAGGCATACGGTGCAGACTGGATGGGCTGAAAGAGCAGGGAAATAGAGTGAAGATTAAAAAAAACATCTCATTCACTGAAATGTGCCATTTTTTAGTTTCCACTTGCATCATTTAATGGTTGTTTGAATACTTTCAACTACTATAAATATGAAAAAAGATTCCAGTGATAGTTAAAAGACTCAGTTCTTTTCTGTATCTTATTGCGTACTTTGTAGGATAAGAGATTGAAAACAGAGGTGTGAATGTGCGTGCGTATGTGTGAGATTGTTTATTTGTACATTTGAATGTGTGACGTGTTTTCTTATGGACATCTGAGAAGAGCTGGAGGACGAGGAAAAGGGATGTAGACGCTGTTCAATAATTTTTTTTTTTAAAGACAAAAAAAAGCTCTTGCTGTAATTCAAACCTCTTTTTCAGTTCTTTTTGGCTTATTTTGATTTATTTTTGTACTGTGATGGAAAAATAAAATGCACTGATCGTTCAAGATGCAGTTGAGTCTTTATTTCCTTTAAAAGTAAATTACATTTCATACTACTATACTATACTATTTAATGGCTATACTTTATACTATTTAATGGCTCTTTATACCAATTGTGGACACAATCAGGGTCATTTGGGTCAACAGTTAGTGGGTGGAAACTTTATTGGTCTCTGTTATTATACAGTCTATTTATTTTATTTTTGCTTAATTGTTATTCCAGCAGCTATGGGCCTTAGGTGGGTTTCTCACTGGGCATCATCACAAGTATTGGACTAGTAGTTTAGATTGCTGAAGAAGTTTATTCTGTTTCTGATGGAAAGGTTCATTGCTTTTTGATATGTATGGTTAGGGTGAGATTGATGAGAGACCTAATTATGATGTGAAGTTATGATGATCTGTTAATCTGGGAAGATTGTCTATTTATGCTCTGCTCTTCACCGTCATTTTAACTGGAACAAAATTGTGATATGAAATTTTTTACTATATATAAATATATATCTCGCCCACCCCTATGTATAGATCTGCATAGAAAGTGGTCATATCTCTATATTCTAAAACATTATAACCACAAGTAAACAGTAGGCAATAACTGATTCATGTATAGCTATATTTGGTTCGAATCAATCAATGAGCATGGACCGTGTAGAGCCACTCAAGTGAAAATGTGGGGGTATTTGGCCAAGGATGTTTGAATTTCCATTAACCATTAGAATTACGGTCTGGTTTGGAAGTCTAACTGCAGAAGAATAAAGGGCAGCTCAACTCATGAACAGCTTCAGAAGTCATAGGACAGGAAGTAACATCAGAAATCTATGAGACCAGACTAAAAAAGGGACTATTTTCTTACCAACATGGGTCAAATGGCTATAAAATATAGAATTAAATTGAATTATCTCTTCCGCAATCCTACTTGTTTAGCCAGTTTTAATCCATGTCAGTGTCTTGGAGCGATGGAGGTAATCCCACTCACTGCAGTCGATGCCATCATTCATCAGCAGAGGCTCAGAGGTGGACAGTGACGCAGAGGCTCCAGTGGGAAGTGAGGAGCTGTCAGGCCAACTGCAGTGGTCTGAGCGGCGGCCATGTTCTTACTGATGTTAATGTGTGGAATATAGTGATGAACCACAATTACGCAATTAGAATAACACTGACTTTTATCAACGTCAGTTATGTCTTGAAGGTGTAAGATTTAACACCAATAAAACACACACTATCAGTACCTGCTGCAAATAGATTTATTAATGAAAAGATTATTGAAAAACAGAATTACATAGACTTGTGGTATACAATATTGAAAAAATGAACAGATATGCAAAAAATAAAACTGATACAAAATTAGGCACATATTAAATCACCATTTAATCTGTAAATGATTTGCATGAATTCACAAAAAATGAAAATGTCGGATATTTTGGCTTGAAACAGTTACTTAGGTCAAAGTACTGTATGGAGCAAAAGCAAAACTATGGCACAAGATTTACATTGTTTAGTGATTAGAAAAAGCCTGTATCAATATGACATCAATCACCCAACTACACTCAGTGGCCACTTCATTAGGTATAACCCAATTGCAATCTCGCATTGAAGCAAGTCGGACATAGATTAATGTGGATATTTCAGAAATGGAGACGATCATCTGGATCATCAGCCTTGAATATGAAAGACTACAACAGCAGCAGACCACACCACTGTATGAGGTATAAGGTCTGCCTATCATTGTGGCCAGTGAGTGTATAATTTAATTCCATTCCTAACCTACGTATTGCATGTAATTGCATTTATTGCTGGTATTTTTCCCCTTTTGTTTCATGCTTCCATCTGGGCAAAAATAACAAGTCAAAGGAAAAACAGTAGAAGAATAAAACTATGACTGCCCCACCGGAGGGTACAGTCAGCCTCAACCGGGCATGCAGCCAAGTGATACAATATACTCGGGAAGAAAGAAGAGAGTTGATGCTTTGTTCACCCACAGCCCCGATCTCTGAAGAAAGCGCTTGGAGGAGCACTGAAGTGAGAAGTGACTGTCTAGTCTAATGATGATGAGAGAAGGCCTTGGGGACTGGGCTAGGCTGGAGGACACAGTATCTAGAGCTGTGCTGGGACAGGAGCATGTATATAGGCTACAGTGCGTTAAGAAAACCACTAGCAATGCTTTGAAAATGATTAATGTAAGTGTGTATTTGCGTTTTAGTGTGGATCTGGATCACCATCTGGATTTACTCCGTATTAGCATTGTGACATAAACCTTGTGGCGATGGCCTTATTTTGGCTCCTAGTTAGTAACGGTCTTCACCTAGTTTAGTTTTGACCTTTGCATCAGGTTTGTGGGATTAGGATGGAGAAACAAAAAGATGTGAGCAACATACAGCCACTGATGAAATGGTGCTAGGGGTGTCCCTCAAAAAAAGGTAAAGTGCATTTAGATGACTGGACTTAAATGTTTTTCAGAGCATTTACTTGAACTTTATTTTGTAAGCTAATGAAAAGACAAACTTGCCTAAAACACAATTATATTTTTATATATAATTTACACACAACTATACGTCCACAGCCAACTATTATGATCATTACATTCATAACCATCATTTATTTTTTCTAATTATTTCAGTCTCCAACAAAGGACGAGGTCATTTAGCCAAGAGGGAGAGTGGACACTGTAGCACTTGCCAACTAATTAAGATTAACGACTTATTCAGGCAACACTCACATACAATTAGACAATGAATACAAAAGCTGTTAGCAGGTTCAATGTAATGGAGCCAACACCTCAACTAGGACAGACACCTAGGGAGCGCTGATTCATAACCTTGGGCTATCACTTCTCAGTCTCTGACATAGTGGCAGCAAGAAATCAGTGGCAAGGACTGGGAGCTTTCAATTTGGAAAGAAATTGGAGAGAAATTTTGAAGAAGCAAGGGTGGGTAGGGGTTTTGTGCTGGTCCCAAGCCTCTAGAAGAAGACCAAAGAAGGTGGTGAAAGAGGACATGAAGCTAGTTGGTGAAAAGAGGATGCAGATGATTTGCTGTGGTAACGTCTGAAGGAAACAGATTGAATTTTGCAAGCTTTGGCGTTTAGAAATGATACAAATGTCTGGCTTATTTCTGTTGCTAATGCAAAAATGTCTTGGATGCTTCCGTGCTCAAATGTATAGCAAAAACAACATATTGCAATGAACACTTCAGAACAATTACATCATTATATGTAAGACACTGTGGTAGACTAAAGTCGGAGTGTATAAGTGGGAACAACTGACAGAAAGTTAACCTTTTTGAGTAAAAAAAAATATATAAATGAATACAAGTGGACTGCTTAACTAGGCTTTTACAGGAATATGGGAATTCAATTAACACAAAGACAACACATTAAAATGAACTGATTATACTGAACTGGCCCACAACACTATGGCAGGTTATCATGATGATAAAAAAATAACATAAAAAATGATTCATTATACAAGAATATGGTCCCTTTTTGTTCTGTTACCTCCCTCATACACATAATCTTTGTATATATTTTTACAAAATATATAATTAGTACAATAAAGTAGCAATAGATATAAGATATGCAGAAATTAAATTAATATATAGTATTTTGCATGTATGACAGTGCAGTGCTAAGGATATGCTCAACACATCCCACATTACACCCTGTTACAAACAAGCAACAATGATTTTAGGATTTGTGCCTCAGACACAACGTAATCGTGTTTAATTTCCCTTATGTGATTGTAAACACAAAACACTCATCTTCAATTATTTACCATCTAAGGTAGACTTTGTAAATTAGGATTTGCACTCTAGTGAAATACCTACATGTTCATTTTCAGGATTTCGTGTCCCCCGGTCTCTTCTTTTGCAGGGATTACATTCCTGCAGATCCTGTGGTGGATGTTGTTTGTCATTATGAAACAGTGGTTCAACATAATCTCTTTTCATCTTTGACTGCTAAGCTTTTCTGTTAACACAATAATTAATATACAACTGCAAGCAAACCTTGGTACATCTTGTAGTGCATATGTTGCTGTATTAAAGGGGCCGTATGATGACATTTTCTAAGCTTTTTGAATTCATTTTAAAAACTGAAATACCATTTCAGGTATGGTAGAAAACTCAGCTAGCATGATGGGGCCTCTTTAAACTGCTTAATCAATGCATAGAAAGTTAAATTTGGCATGGCTTACTGTCTATAATAAGTTTCAGTTAGCACAATCTTGTGACAGAGCGGCTTTCGTCACACTATTGGCAGCTTCCCAAACAGGACAAATGAATCACAAGTGAATCATTAGCACGCTGCTTTGAAATCTGATTTTGTTGTTTTGTTGTCTTGGGCGTTGATTTTTATTTTGCTAGTTCCCGGGTACAGACAGTATGAACCCGGCCCGGCTCTTGGTAAAGTCGGGCTGTGATTGGTTGATCTTGGGTTCAACGATGATGGTGCACTTCCTGCCATTCATGCTGCACTGGATGGGACTGGCAACGTTGACCTGCAGCTTCCTCTTCTCACTGCAACAAGAGATGAGTCATACATGAACACACATGGAGACATGGGAAAAACACCAGAGTATTGACATCTGAAGGAATTGTTTCAGCTTGCCTTATTCTTTAATGTATGGGTTCCTATAAGAGATACACAATATTTCGCTAATTATTCTCAAAATGCTCATAGCTAAGACATGCATAAAAAACATGTATCGCAATCATGTCATGGCTGAATGTTATACTGACAATCTTTCTGTTACTTCTCCAATTCTTTCTGTAACCTTAAATCAAATCAAATATGTCCTAGTTAAGTTCAAGATTAGACCTGGTTTAGCACTGGTTTAGTCTTCAGTAGTTTTGATGTAGCTGCTAGTTTTCATTACTACACCCAGAGACTCACATCTCTTCAAAAATTAACCAGTGCAAATATTGCCAACCATATTTGTATTGCAACATCCAACATAGTCATTGCATATTACATTTTGTTCATCATGCAGCACTTACATAACACCAGAGCATCTGCATTTAAAGGGATCGTCTATGCTTAGCTTTTTTTTGTTACAGTTATAGTTTAATTTGTATGTTGAAATATGCATAACCATAAGTGTGAGTCAGAATGTGATAGGTGCCAGTATAAAATAGCTGCTGAGGTGATACATCATCCTAATCCTCTTTCTCGGTCGCCCATAGACACCCACAGTACCTGAATGAAGACACGGATACTCAGATAAAACAAAGACCGGAGCCATAAATCAGAGCTTCGACTGAGCCATGGCACCTCTCTCACACATCATTACCATTCACACAGGCTTGTAAGACATGAGACCAATGTGCATGGAAATTAACTAAGACAGAAGGAAGAGTAGTGTTTGTACAGACAAAGTGATTCCCAACTAAATAGTGGGCAGTTCAATATGGTATGGGTTTGCAGTTCAGCTTATTTGAAGCCTAAATATTTCTTGAGTTGGACACAGTCTATTTGTGATGTGCCATGGTCATAGTAAAATAATATTCCTGTAAAATGAATTTGTCTTCTTCCATATGTTCCCAATAGAGGCCGATGTTAGCACCTATTCACAAGGATCAAGTTAGATTGGCTTAAAGCTAAACTGGGTCCTACAATCACATCACATGACCACTAACAGTATATAGACTATACATGAGGTATGGTATACCCACAAGCTCACAAAGTAAATAAAAACATTACTTGTGATAATCTTTACATTTTTAATGTATTATTTCAATTTGGATTTACAGCCAGTTTGATTTAAAGTAGTCAGTCCACTAGATCTGAAATTCAGGGAAACATAACTGTACCTTTTCAGTACTCTTAATAATTATGTTATATAATTATATTTTCATTTTAATAAAAAAAAAACTCTAATCTGAGCAGTAAATGACAGCACTCTGAAGAGCTCCTGTCAACCACAACAATATTTAGAGCTGGTAGCTATTGCAGCAGTATCTGTAACATTAAGCAAAAAGTAGAAAAATATATCAATGTAAATTGTAACGGGCTTGACACGCTGTTTCTGATGCATGAACACAGGTCACAGTGAATGCAACAATTTTACTGAAAGGGATAGCATAAAGAATACCAACGATAGCTTAAGGGGACAGTAGTACACAGCGGAACACAGAAAGTAATGTGTATGTAAATTTAAATTGTGGTATGTGTGGAGGGAAAGGGTACATTAATATACTGTAACATGGATGAAAGGCTAGGTGTGACAAATAGTTTTTTAGCAAAATAAGAAAGTTTCATTAACAAAGAAATCTATCCAGCCTGACAAATGTGGGCAGTACAATCAGTTTCACGAGCCATATTGTCTAGTCAGACACAAACGCACACACACAGACTAGACTTTGTGTATGTTGAAATACATAAGCAAGAGAAAGAAAGATGTATAAGGCAGAGAAAAGTAGGCAATAGCATTTTTAAAGCACATATCCATATGTCGCAGCCTGGTTGAGGAACAGTGGCAGTGGGCTGGTGTTCAGTGGCTGTCAGGTCCAGTCAGAGCCTTTCTGGGTGAATGGGCTCTTTGGCTCGTTAGCTCTTAAACAGAATCAATGACGGTCATCACAGAGTGAGGAGAAAAAGGCCTGGGTTGTGAGAGAAAAAGGTGTAATGTAAATGAGTAAGGCCTGAGAGAATAGCTGTTTAGATCCAGACTGAGAAAGACAGATTGTAAAGCAAATGTAAAAGGCTGACAGAGGAGCGGGGCAATTAGGATAAATGAGATGCAAATAGTTCTGTTCAATGACACACTTTCTCACTGACACAATTAATGCTGATGACTACTGCCGATAATGGTAAACAAATATATTTTCTCTCAATCAGGATTCAAGCATCTTTCTCACTCCGCTTCTAAACTTGGAATGAGTCATGAACCGAGTGAACAGTTGTGTTGCGCAACAACAGTAAGTCATAAACAACGGCAAAACCTCGGCTGGCCCACGCTCCTCCTCCTCTTCTGCAGAGCATGTATCTCGGCTTCATGCAGGGTGCAGAGCTATGGGTAGCACTGATGCTGGTTACCATGGTAACCCTCATTTACTCAACTCCCCCATCTGTCATGGCCGCCAGCCAGGGCAATAACTGTGTGCCTTTTTGATATGTCTCTTTCTCTGTTTGTCTCCAGGGCTATTTCCTTTCACTCAAACACCAGAGGGTATGTCGGTACTTTTTTAGGGAGCACAAAATCTTAAAATATCCATATCATTTATGTTCTCATTTAATTTCCTTCAAATAAATCCTACACAAACTCACAAAAAGTCTGAATCTCAGAATAGAAAATCACCATGGCGTTGTTTCTTGAGGTCAGTCGTTGGGCTTTTCCATGACAGTCTCTCAGCCACCCGCCCCAGGGCAGACTTAGCCCATCGCGGGACGGCCTCTGACTGGAAAATCAATTTTTTCCCTCTCCCTGCCCTCGTTCCCTTCTGTCAGTCTTTGCCCTTCAAGCCTTGTGAGTCCAGGCCCAATGTTCCCAAAAGTACCAAGGCTTGCTCTCAAAGAATAATATCAGGGAGAGAGGGTGTACACAAAATCACATCTATGTCCATGATTGTGGGTCTGTATGTGAATTGTCAGTGTGTACGCCATCTAATGCCCGGTATGCAGAAATATTTAGTGGCTATATCTGGAATACTTGCTGTCTAGGGTCTTTATTTACACACCTTTATTTAAAGATCTAACAAGGCCTGTGCTGTCGTCCCCGACAGCAAGGTGTATATCGGCGAAAACGACCCCATACGTCTGCCCCGTACGTCTGCCCCATACGTCGCCCCGTACGTCTGCCCCGTACGTCTGCTACAACTATTACCAA
>JAVQKC010049064.1:0-24232 GCA_036025475.1 Philypnodon macrostomus | reverse complement strand
TATGGGGCAGACATACGGGGCAGACGTACGGGGCAGACGTACGGGGCAGACGTATGGGGTCGTTTTCGCCGATATACACTTTGCTGTCGGGACGACAGCACAGGCCTTGTTTTACCACTGGATTCTGCCAACACCTACTACACACAATTTGTCACGATCAGATCAAGTGAATATGTCAAAGGTGGGCACTACTTGCAAAGTCAGTATTTTGGAAAAAAAAACTTCTTTAATTCTATTGTTCATTGCTGGACCAAAAAAGGTCACGTAATCCAGTCCTATCTGTAAAATATGCTGGTGACATGATGGTATCTGCCGCTGAACCACTCCAGAGACACCTCAACCAGCAACCTATAGTGTTTGAAGTGCCCGTATACGGTCCTTAGGAGACACTCAAGACCCCACTGTGGGTGAAATTAGCCCAAGATAATCATCTCCTTCTGGGCTATTGCCACTTCCAGCACCAGCCCTGTTTTACACTCCATTTACCAGGAAGAGAGGCGGCGACTTGCCTCAGTGACCCCTTTGCTCTGAAGCCTGATCCCCTTAGCTGGTGGGATGTCGCTAACAAGAGGGCTCACTCTGTTGTTGATGCTAATGCTAACCTATATGTAAGCTAAAGTAAAAAGAAATGCTAATGAAAAAAACTCTTAATATCTCAACATTAACTTTGTACATTTAAAGCACTTAAAAGGATGATTGAAAATGTTCACCGTATGTATAGTGTGCTTTCTTTTTAGTGATTTACCCCCAGATCTCAATCATTCACACCCGTCTCTTCTTCCAGCCTTCACCATTGTGTTCTAAATCTCTCTTTCCGCCTGATTTTGTCTCAAAAGGTGACAGAAGAGGAGCTTGCTGTGCTGAATCTTTTAAGCAATGTTTTTGCCAAGGAGAGCATTTTGGTTCACTTTTTGATATCATTTTGGAGTAGGCCAGGGCAATATTAGAACTGCAGGAGGTTTTTTATAGTAATTTGATTCAATTCTACTCTGCATTTTGTTAGTTTAGAGTCATAAAAAACATTGTAATTGTTTTGTTTTTAACACAGATCAGATATTGCAGTGCAACTATACGTTTAATAACATGTGCGCCTACTTGGTTTTCAATTGAATAGTTTGCTAGAAAAGCTTTTCCTTCAGTTCACACTTTTATTCTCTGCAGATAAACAGACAGATTGAGCTTTGTATATCTCCACCTATTAATATCCTTATGGCTTGTTTCGTGCCAAAATGGCTGCCCTTCTTGACATTGCAAATAATGGCATTCCATAAAAGTAAACAGTTTCTTTTGAATGGAATGATGACCAGTCTTAAGTCAGACTCCCAGCCTTCAAGTAAAAGTGTGATGCAACATTTGTGTAGCATAGAAAAGAAGAAAGATTACTATGTATTAAGAGATCTTGCCTGTGGGAGGAGAGGTAAGCCAACAAGTCAGAAGATGAATGGTGCTAATGCCTGTTAACCGCATATGTTTGAATCAGATAGGACAAGCCAAGGTCTTCCCTCCCTCTGTGCATGAAGTGAAATATATCTTCCTTTATGTCGAGCTGAGATATGTTTTGGAGACGGTATGTGTGCGTTCATGTTTCTTGCAGATGTTCATGCCGCTCAGTGACTTGGGACGATAACATGCAAACATTCAGACTCCGCATTGAACCGCAAAGGCAGTGAGCATGCATATAGCGTCGCTGTACGAATTCAAAAGGCATATAGAGTACAGTGGGCCCGCTGTGGTGTCCTGAGCCTGTGTGGCCCAGTGCAGGGATGTGGAGTGAGGCAGGAAATGTGTGAGCCATGAAGGCATGTGTTTATGCTGGCTGCAGCCGCCCATCACCAGCCAGAGGGAAAACAGACACCAGCCCCGCTCGGCTAGCTCCCACTCTCCACCGCGCCTGCTCCTCTGAACTCCTTCAACTTTATCTGTTCTCACCTCCGGCCACCTACGGCTCTGTGACTTTGTACCGCACAAGATGGTAAATCACAAAAATAGACAAGTCCGGGAATCATAGGTTGCAGTTCTGTGCAATTAAAATGCTAATAGGAGATGTTGTTTATATGAACAGCAGCTAAGCAAATACACTTCTATGTACTGACGTCAGATAGAAGAAGTATAGAATCCACTGTTGTCTGTTGTTTTGATATCAAGATAAATATTGTTTTACTGGGTCTAACAGGTTTTTAGCTCCAAACATTTCAACATTAGCACCGTATATAGCAACAATAGCTACATTTTATATTATTTTTATTATTATGTGTTCACTTTTTGTCTATTTACTACAATTAGATGAAATGCTAGAAAATGCTATGACAACCAACCCCTAGAATCAAATAGCTCCACAGCAGCAGAGGTAAATCCAATGGGAACTCTCTATTAAACAATAAAGATAAAGTACTGAGATAGGAACACTTATAAATAACCGTATGGAGGACAAATACTGAAGCAGTGTTAATAAAAAGTAATAACCTAACTAATAATACAAAAATAAATAAATCTAGACTTGAACTTGGCTGTCCCACTCTCGGCTGCTGGCCTCGGCCCTGAATCAACAGTTAGCTCTCATCTGGGCAGTTTCTCTTCAAGGTTTGGACAATGAAGTTTTTTGGCCAATAAAAAACGTTCCGTCGCACACTTGAATGGCCTTCGGTGTTTCTCTGTTTGTTAGACAGCTACATTAGTATAATCATTGCCTTATGTTTATTACAGAATAGCTGTGTGGGTGGCTGTGTATGTGCAGTAGATGACCCAGCATTAATGTTGAGGCGAGATCTGCCCTTTATTAGAAAAGCTGTTGGTGTGTGGCAGTGTGTATGAATACTGTAAAATGCCCGCAAAATATAGATGTCAGATGTCCATTTCCATAATTGTTCAAATATGATTGTGGCATAGACAGAACTTTTGTCCCTGCATGTTCAGTAAGATTGAATTGAATTTAAAACATGAATTACCCGACACTTTTGTCTTATATATATTGTTTTGCTCAAGCACTCTTTCAGCAACCACTTACCTGAAGTCTATGTGTAAAGCTATTCACAAAACAGGTAGGAAACTAACAACACACATCTGGAGTGGAGTTCCCCTTGTTACCGTGGGCAACTTTGGCTTCCTCCCACTGTCTAACCACATTTACCTTTGAACAATTGGGGAATCTATGTTGCCCCTAGTGATTCAAAGTGAATAATTTTCTGTTGGTAATTTCTAGTGTGTTCCCTGCCTAAAGCCCATAGTTGCTGGGCTAGGCTACAATCACCAGCGACTCTTAATGCAGTTAAACGTAGAAAGATGAATGGAAAACAATGGCATAGCTATGTTGGTCTAGTAAAGACTGTGCACCCAATTTGGTACTCATCTGATCTACTTAACAAAAATTAAATGAGGGCCCTTTGGGGGCTGTTAAATACACTGCTACATACACTTATGAATTCTGTTTTTCAAAGCATGAAAGAAGTATAAAAAAACCAAGCCAGTCTCTAATCTGGCATCTACCTGCTCTATCTCTCCATCCCTCCTCTCTTTATATCATCATCCGTGGCATGCCGCTGATAGTCAACAAAAATTGTTCAATGCAGATAAAGTAACTGGATCATGGCCGGCTGTGCGGGTCAACCAGGGAGCACATTGATTTAGCCGTCCCAGCCGCGGTCAATGTCAGCTGGATCTGTGCGGCTAAGTCCGGCTGAGCATGTAGATCCCGGTGATTGAGCGATTGAGGGCTTTAGCATTTTAGCTCCGCGGACAGCCCAAACAAGTTAATCCCCTCCCCCATCATAAACTAACACCAAACAGGGTTTTAGTTGATCTGGTCGGTGGGGGGAAAAGCTCCTTAATGATTTAATCAGCGGAGATATTCATTTGCGGTAATACTGTGGTGCTTGCTCAGATTTACAGCACTACAGTACAGTCTGTACAGAGCTCCCAAAGGCAAGGGCTGATGATGATGATGGTAGAATTTGTGATTATGGAGCAAGATTAAAAGAGGTTATGCTTTTTTTGATTGGGGACGGAATCCGAGCCGGAGGTCAGAAAAGCTTGTTGAGAATTGGTTGATCCTTTTGGGAAGCGGGCAGATCTATATTAGATTTGCACGCATGTGACCGAAAATAGTACCTACACGTTTTGCCACAATCAAAGCTATCACAGTATTGGGGTAGAGGGTAGAATAGACAAAATACTCAATATTTACTAAAAATGTCAAATATATATTTTTATTGTATCAAATTACAAAATCTCAAAATCAAAAGTTTTACTTTATTCCCTCCCCTGGAATTAACAGCAACATCGAATCGGGGTTTGGGTGGGCTACTACTCCACCTTTACTACAATTAATCAAAGTGGTAACCCAACTCTGATTTGATGTTGCCGTAGAAAAGCGACTGAAGTAAAATAAAGAGTGTGTGTGTGTTACAATGTATTATTTTGGAAATCTTCGGAAGCAGCTTTAACTAAGATTATTATAGTCCATTGGATCAACGTGGCTTGCCAATATACTTGTCCAGTGAGAATTTTGCTTGTCTGTGGGAGAATTGTGAGTTTTGTGCAACGATGGGATTGGAATGGGAAAAATGCTAAATGCCCCATTTTTAGAATTACTGTTGACTGACAAAAGGTTCCAAGCTCATGAAATGTTAGATGTTTTCTATTGTTGGCCTTTGTTTACCGTGAGACATTCTTTGTTTTTTAACCTAATTGCAGGGCTTCATTGTCGCTCTGGTAGGATGCCATGCTAATGGTAATTGTACATCTATAGTCCAGCAAACACATTCCACTGTGAAAAGAAATCCTGAATAAAAGTTTGTAGTTTCAAACAACACTCAAGATAGCCGCAGGTAAAAACGTCCTGGGTGACACAACTGTCAGGGTCCGGGGTGACGTCACATATAATGAAATGACATACACTATTAATAAACACATTCTTTCGATAGCGATTTTACTAATCAAACAGAAAATATGTATTTAGAATATATTTTAAATATTACCTACGGCTATCCACTCTAGCCAGGCTAATCTATGGCAACACCTCTTGGACAAACTACATTGCTATATTAAGAGATTGTGTTGTTTATAATATATATAATATAAAACTCGTTACTGCTGTGAAAATTCCAAAGGGCTGAGAAATAAAGTAGGTTAAACAGAGAAAGCCTATAAAGTTCAGATGTGATCATATCAATGAAATGAACCAATAAACATGATCCGTGATATCTTATCTTACCTATATAGTATTCTCTTGGCCACAATGTAGTTTGTTCATGTGGTGTTGCCATAGCAATGTGGATTTAAATAGTATATCCTCCACAGCCGTAATATTTTTCATTTTGTAGTATGTGACGTCTTCAGCATCCGCCCGCCACAGACCGGACACTTACCCCAGACAATTTGAATACCTACACCGTACAGCTAAACACAGTGGCTTGCCATAGTCTTTCTAAGCTGTTTTTTTTGTGGTTGCTAATTTGTGTTCTGTATGTCAAAACTTTTTTCAAGGTCTTTGCGAGTCTAGCATGCAGTATATAAAATGATTCTCACCTATCCATAGTAAATGCATGTAAGAGTGAATAATTGGAAGTGTCTCGGTTAGCATTGCAGACTGGATATTATAGTGTACTACACCTACGGCTCAAAGTAGCTCAGCTAGTTTCCAGCCCCTGTCATCCTTAGGAGTTAAAACAAGCCGTAGTATAATAAATGTGTTTTGTCACTCAACTCTTCAACTAAGGGAATCTTGTTTTGGCATCTCCCACATAATATAAAATTCTTAGTCATCCACTCATTCATTGACTCACTGTTTCTACTAGTGCCAATTGTAACTTTGGACCCTATAAACTGCACAAACAGTAGTCCCAGAGCGTTGCATGGTGGAAAGTCCTGTAGGTGGTAATTGTAAAATTGCCACCTGCGTTTCTTCATCTCCGTTGATCTTGGCTTTTCTGCCCTGGTTTGGTTTTGTGCTGACTAAACATTTTGATTGGAAAAATCAGACTCTTTCTTCTAGGGCAAGGTTGTTGCTGCTTCCATTCTGCGGTCCCTCTGTGACTTGGCATAGCTAACTGGAGGAAATAGGAGAATTGGGGGAAAAAATCAGCAACAAGCTTCCTGTAGGTTAAGGAACGAGGAATGGAGAATGACGAGAGATGGAGGAGAAGAAAGATTGGTAAAGCTCAAGTGGAAAGATCTAAGTTCTCGGATCACACCAATTACAGGAACACAAAGTCTGATTCTGCAAAAAGCATTAGCAGCCTTTCCCCACTCCGCTTAGTACCTTCGCTTTTTTGTCCTCTCCTTTTTGACATTTTCCATTTTATCTTATGATCCCACCAGGTTTACTATTGCTGAGGTACTTCCTGCAGCAAATTTTCCCTCAAAGAGCGTTCTCTCAACACTAGCGCTGCTGGGTCATTCAGTCCTCACTGCTGCTGAGTTTGTGGACGAATTAAAGAATAGTTCTCACTTTTGTAGATCCCTCTGTAGCATTGCATTGATTCATTCATTTCCTACGGCCAGAGTTGGTCCTTTTCCAGCTACTTGGGGCCTGAGGCGGTGTACACCCATGACAATGACCAGTTAGTCTCAGCATAACATTATGCACATAAGGTATTATATGCCATGTGACCTTAGTTAGTCTGTCCCAGCAACTATGGTCCTGAGGCAGGGTATAACCTGGACAATGGACAATTTGTCGCAGGACTGACACCGAGACATAAGTACACTGACAGACAACCATTCGTTGATAATATTTTTTTCATCACCAATTTTTGGTGCACATCTTTGGGCAGTGAGAGAATTATCCAGAGAGAACCCACAGCAACAAGTGGAACGACATGCAGGCTACACTCATACACCTGAGGATCGACCCCACAGCCGTCTTGCTAAGAGGCAGTAGCAATGTGACCATGCTGCCAAAAATCGTCATCTTTATCTGTAACAGCAGTAAATTTTAATGTATTTTGAGATAAAATATATGACACGTGGTATTTGAATCCCCAATAAGAGCTGACTGTTGTGCTGATTGCTGTAAAAGATGCTTGAGTTGAGATGATGTCCGTCACAGATGTAGGATCAGCTCTCCACAGCTCATAAATACACCAGATACAAGCAGACCCAGGCCAGTTCTTTGCTCTGGTGTTTTGAAGACATCTGCAGACTATCATGTGGATCTATGCCAGTTATGGTTACTAACTCTCCTACCACAAATAACCCCCCGAAAAGCTATTTACCAGGCATAACCAAGCCATAGTTGTTCTTTTCAACTGCGGTTTATGCTACATGTAGCATCCATGTTTGGCTGTTGACTTAAGTACTCAATATATTGTAACATAAATTGTACTTTTTACATCCTATGGTCTGTTCCATAATAATTCCTGCACTATCTAAATCACAAAATGATTATCACAATATATGATTGGACTAAATAGTTGACAGGTTTGGTCCAGGTTACAGGAGAATCTGCAAAAAAACACAGAATAGGAGAGGAAAAAAGCAAACCACAGGAATTAGTAACATTAGCAAAGTCAAGAACATGTCTTTCTCTAAAACATCACACCAAAGAAAAAACAGAATTTGCACAGAAGAAAAAACATATACAGATGATTTTTCCATTAAAATTCATGGACCAGGGAAGTTTAAAAGCAATGTCATTGGGACCAATACAAACCACTGGAGAATATTAAGGCAATATTTCTACAGTCAAAAGACATAACCGGGCCTTTCGCTTTTATCAAAGGCCATTTTATCCTCTTTGTGTCTGCACTATTCGGGATTTTTCCTGCAGCATTTTTGTGTAGGTGTGGTGAGCAGCCCACGTGTGCAGTTTTTTTGGGCTGTGGAATTTGAATATGAAGCTCAAATATACAAGTCCTTTCATCAAGGCCTGCCACAGTGAGAAGAGAATGAAAGAAAGAGGAAGAGACAGCGAGATTAACATTGGTCTGTTCCTCTCTCCACCTTCATTTTAATACAAGAAAAGTGAAATTACATGTTGGCTGCCACAAAAGAGAACACAAAGAACAAAGGCATTTTACATAGAGCTAATCATATCATACATAGTGTGAGAATTAGTGTCATATTTCATTGTAAGACCATTGTACCAGAACTAGTCCTGGAGTTTGTGGTCCTAAAAGTTTTCTTCCTAAAAAGGCCAGCACAAGCTGTATGATTTGTGTGTTCTCCTCCTTGTGTTGCTGTGGGTTCTCTCCAGGTAAGGAAATGTTGGGGTAAGAGGATTGGATCTAATGCTGTGTAATGGTTGTCCTGTGAGGAAGTTGGACCTCGGGGTGATGAAATAAACAAATCTATAATGTTACAGCAGTTAGCAGGATTAGCACTACAGAGCATTTTGTATTTGCAGTTGCTCAAATACCCCACACTGAACAGATGGACAAAAAACACAGGTTCTATAAATATTATACACAATTTGTAGGTTCGTGATATGTTTAACTGGTAAAAAGTTTTCCTGAACCTGTTATTGTTAACACTTTTTGTGAGCTTCCAATCTCTGTAACTTTCCAAAATTCAAGCTAATTATAGATTCCATGTACATTGCTCACTTTTGCAGCTTCACTGGCTTTGCTTCACTATTCTTCAACTGCTTACAGTCCAAAACAAGTGCTGAGTGAACATTTGTCGGTCTTCTGGGACTAGACTTGTCTGTGACAAAGATGATCCATTTTAGAACCACAGACCTCCATCGATCTTCAGGCTGCAGCTCATTTTACCTGGTATTCCCAGCCACAACACTGCTAGTATACATTACACTGTCTTCTCTGTTCTCAGGGCCTTTGTTGACTGCATGCCTTCTCTTGGACAGCAGCCAGTGACACATATGAGTGATGTGTGTGAGCTGCATTTAGCCTCCCCCTCCTTGCTCACTTCTCCGCTGCTCTGTCCTTTCTTCAGGCTCAGAGTAGACGGGGCTCTAATCCACGATGAGGTATAATCCAGTCACTGGTGCCACTGGTAATGCTGCCTTGATTTCATTATGATGGTTAATGGGCATAGCGACAGACTGGGTTACATGGCTGTGAGGCTAAGTGGCTCCAACTGTGAGGACGACTCCCAAAGACATTTACAGTTACAAATAATTACTGTTTGCTTGATTTAATTATTCTGATTTTGATAGCCACAACATAAGTCATTTTCATTCCTACACACAGACAGGCTTCGAGTAAGGATTTTAAAATATAATTTAACTTTTGATTGGGTCTGGTTATTTTTCCGACTGTACCCAGACTCTTAAACTAAGTCCTGTGTGAAGGTGCCTCATATTTCTTTCAATGACATACCTTTATGTGTTCCTTAGAAACTCCCTAATATGTTTACTCAAGTTAAAATTTACTTTCTCTATAAGTTAACATCATATGCATATTGATAATCAGAGAAGCATTTTCTATGGAGAATATTTTGTATCAGATTGATAGATAAAGGTAGATAAAGTCAAGTTATAAATACAGTTCCTAGTGATCAGCATACAATATTAGCATTGAGCTAAAGGCTAAATTAGATGGTTTCTTGATTTTTAGGTAGCAACAGGTAACTAGAGAGGTAACTAGAGAGAAGAGTGGGGAGTGACATTCATAAACTGTCGTGAGCCGGAACTCACTACATCGGGCTAGCATTTGTAAGCTCTGAATATGGGCCTCACACTCTACCGACTTAGCTAAACCACGATTCTGTATTCTCCGATTTATTCAGTCATTTGGGAGTCAAAAGGATCAGTCTTTAAGTTCACACACACAACAGAGAAAGTCCAAAACAGAAAACCACTCTGTTCTTTGTTTGTTATGGTAGCAGTTGTTACTACACAATAATGAATTGCTTAAGTTCATTTGGCATTACAGAGAGCAGAATGCCTGCTCTTTTAAAGGTAATTAGAAACCAATAGCTGCTGTGAATAGGGACCCCAATATATCCTCATTTATGAAACAAATAGCCCTCGTATTAGTGCAGGCATATCCAGATAGTCCCTCGGGATTCCTATTAAACACCATTAATTTCAATCAGCGCTTTACTGCTCTCTAAAGGTTAATTATATCAGCTAATTTTAATATTGTTCCAAAGATAAAATGAACGGTGATTACCCACAGAAATGTTTTCGACATGAACAATCCAAAAAGGGTTCCAGTCGGAGATTATTTAGATGTGTAAAGCAATGTTTGACCTTGCCTTTCAAGCTTGAATTTTTTTTTGCACTTAATTACGCCTGTCATTTTTCATGTGTGCAGCTGTTGCGCAAATGACTCGTGTGGAGAAAAAAAGTGCCATTTTTGGAGGGATTCTCAAGGCTGTCTGGCTTCTGTCACTTCTGCTAACTCTGTCTTGAAACAAAATAAAATGAGCCTGTGTGGTAAACAGGGACAATATTGTGCAATATAAACATTTTGTGGTTGCATGATGTGAGAAAATCATACAATATTGAATAACTATGTTAAATGATGCCACACCGATATTTTTGCGATATTTTTGATGCAAACTCAATTTAGCAGATTTTTTTATTTACTAGTTATTAGGCCAAAGTAGGACTAAATTAAAGAAATCCTGACTAACACTGATATATTTATTCAGTCACTGCTCATTTTCATTCAAGGCATCTTTGTTAAAGACCAAGACATTATTGTGATATATTTATACATTTGTCATTTGTGATACGTATATTGCTATAACAATAATTTTTAACATTTTGATTTGATAACAGATTTGATACATATTTTTCAGTCCTTTTAGCAACATACGTATTTATAGAAAGCTTCAATAATCCAATTAATAATAAACCAGAACAAGCAAAAAAAAATAGAAAGAAATTATATATAGTTAACATTTGCTTTCTTAATAATCCCTGAATATATTGTGCAGCCGGTGAATGACTTATCAGAGCTCATGTAATTGACTTAAAAGTCTGTTTGCGTCTTCAGATGTTTTGCATCATCCTCCCTGATCATATTGTTAACCGCCTTATCTGCCCCCGCACATGACACATACATGCAAGAGCGACATTATAAGTGGCATGATGCGTTTAGTTGCTGTTAATGTCTTTTCAAGCTTGTCTCTTCACATGCAGCCCATTCATTCTCTTGGGGGATGACAGACGCTGTAAGGTGGACAGATGATAAATACAGCCTGCTTTTTATTGGATTTCCTTTGACTTCTAAGTTCTGGCCGGTGCTGGAAGTTTCCCTCAGAGTCAAAGTGAGAGTGTCACAAAAACAGCCTGAGTATCCCCACAAGAGGTGCTCTACATCACTTTACTGCAAAAAAGGAATATGGTTTAAATTCACAATATTAATGTTGATTTGAGTATAGCTCTAGAATATTTGAATTGTTTCAGGATACTTATGACTGGTTTGAAAATATTTTTTTCGTATTTCAAGCAAAATTATCTTATTACACTTTTTAGATTTGACCTTTGTTTACCAGGAAAGTCCCACTGAGATTAAGAATCTCTTTTACGCCTGATTCACACTGACTGCGGAAAAAGAAACCACTGAAGTCTGAGCTCATTCACACCAGCTGTGGTGCTGTATATGTCCAGATCCGGTGCTGTGGAAGAAATAGGCATGGATTCTATTTTTTCCGGACTCCGCATGAGGCTTCACATACACACACAGGCTTCACATACACACACAGGCTTCACATACACACACAGGCTTCACATACACACACAGGCTTCACATACACATACAGGCTGGCCTGGACACGTACAGCACGCGGCTCGCACTCAGTGTGAATGTAGCATTAGTCCTGGCCCCAATGGTTTACCTATTGTTTTTAGTGTAGGGAAAACCAGAGTTCCTGGGGAAAACCTACACAGACACGGGGAGAACATGCAAACCTGTATTCCACAAGAAAAAAACATTGCTTGAAATAATCAAATATTCAAACCAGTCAGAACTACATTGAAACAAGTGACATATATAATCAAGACCTAATAAGTCAATTAAATTAGTAGGTAAATTAATCTAAATTTGTAAAAACTACTTAAATCAAGATGAATATTCCCAATTCAAGAAATTTTAATCCAGAAATAGCTTTTTTGCAGTGTTCTTGATCCACCTTTCACGTCCAATCATTACACCTCCTTCATTTCCTTTTCTTCCATTTTCCCCTGTCCGAGCCCAAATAGCCCCATTTTCTCTGCGTTTCTTCACCCCCACCCTGTACTTTTTTTTTTTTTTCACTTGCAATTACAGTAATATGTAACATCAGGCGCTGTGAGATTTAGGGCTTTACCTTACATAACCTCAGGATTTAGCCGCAGGGTTTAAGGCAGCTCTGAGCCGCTGAGCTGGGGGCAATCGGCCCTCTTTAAAATATTTTCAAATGGATAAAATCCCTAGCGGGTCTATGAGCGTGCAGGGATAGGAAAGCTTTGAGGGCCTTGATATAAACACAACCGCCATTATTTTGTACTGCCATAGAATCCATTTCACTTACAGCCCTCTATATTGTATTGAGTGGGTAGTGTTAATGGCTATTGGGCACTTTTCACACACGCTACACTCAAAGCCATTGACATATTGATGTTCATGCATAATGTTGCAGTCCATAGGTTTACAGCTAAAATGAGCCTTACGTGCCTGAATTTATGCCTTTTCCACCAGATTGATGGCTTGCTGTCTCCTTTTACCAAACGTCATGTGTTTTCAACTAGCATTAACTTGAAGCACATCTGGCCAAGGTTTAGTTCGTAGATGGGCTACATGTAGGTTTTGACGGTTTGCGGGGAGATGGCAGCAATCAGTCAGACAAATTTCCCTCAAAAATCAGATCAAGAATTCAGCAGAACTCAGAGGTATAAATAGTTTTTTTTTTTTTATCTTGTTCTGTCACCCCAATGTCATGATGTTCTAATGTAATGTTACCCCAACCCCTAATTTACACTGAATCCGTTGCGTCTCCAGTGCGTCTTTGTCATATTCTAACATTTACACTGACTACGTCACTTCTTACAGCACGTCTCCAGCCAGACCCATCGAGTTGGGACTAAATACCAGACAGGTGGACTCGTCTGATCAGCTGTAGTCTGTCGTAGACCTCTCTAACGCCGTGAAAAGCATTCAAACTCCGCCTCTGTCCCTAACTCGAGCACAACTTGGAGCGACTCGAAGCAGTGTGTGTGGGGCAGGCACACACCGACAGTCACCCGGCTTAACTTCCGGTTTCCCCTTTATGATAACACGAGTTCCCCGAGATCCGTTATAAAAGTCTTGAGGCGATCATAATGTTTTTACCTGGACAATTATCCCACGTTCATTTGCTTGACATTTCAGTTCAACTTTTCATTCATACCACTGCGTCATCCGTCAAAAATAGACTCCTAAATAGACACAGATGTGCTGCAGACCTAACGGAGCTGGTGTAAACTGACACATTGACTTTCATGGAGTTCTATTTGTTTGAAATAGTGAGTTGATAAATGGATGGGTAGAGCTACAATTTGAATATAACTATACTGTGGTGACTCACACCTCAACCAAATCTACTAGGCTTAACAAATGCAATGTGTTTGGGCCTGTTTCAAATTGACAGTGTTGGTGCACCCTAAATTCTTGACTTAACCCAGACTGTATCAGTAGAATGTTGTACCACAAGACTCCATCTAGTGGCACACAACAAACTAGCAGGCCACCTGTGATGGTTCTGCCTGAGGCCTTGCAATTTTTCCAAACAAGGCAGCAAAAAACAATCACTATCATAATGTACATAAATGTACCTACAATTTGAGTTAAAGAAGGGCCCTCACATTGCTGTATACGGGCCACTTGCAGTTGTTCTCTTAAAGAGGGCAGAGGGAACGCTGGTGGTGCGTTGCCTGCTCTTATATGTTTAATAGTCCTTCAGAGTCTATCCACACTGCGCTGTGTATGTAATGCCTAACGTCAAACACTTGGCACGCACTGCAACGCTTTTATTCCTTAAATTTAATTTGATATGACTTTATATTAAACTGTAAAAGGGTAGAAGGAGGGGGTTTGGGGTTTGGCTCCAGATCACCTCACCAACCATAGCCTGATTTTATTCCTCCTTGAGGCAGTCCACACGGACAGGCCGTAAATTTGAAATAATGAACTGCCTTGCCTAACTTGGCGATTTGAACGACTGGGTACGACCTGACAGAGAAAGGGGGCCTAAAGTGGAATGAGAGAAAATCACATCTATGTAAAGAGCAGAGGGGAAAAACAGATGAAGGTAGACAGCGCGCATTAGGGTGTGATTTAAGGACAAGGCTTTGCTGGCGACTCAGTGCTTAGCCTTATCGGATGTGTACTTTTAGGGTCCATGGAAAAGCCTTCTTCTGCAGTCTCATAAGGAACATTTTTAATTTCTCCCGATCAGTCCCGATTTTTAAGATGTAAAGCTGCAGGGATTAGGTCTGTCCGAGGGAAAGGCACAGGGCAGGGCGAGGAGCAGATGAGCGTCCGCGGGGTCACACTTTCAGACGGTCAACACGGGGTTTTGCTCCAACTCCAAAATGTCAAAAGTTCTTACCGCACACGCGATAGAGAGATAAGGAGATGAAGGGGAGATGAGAGGAGATTAGAGTCAGGGATGACCCTGGTGGAGGAGGACATTCAGCCAGTCTGACAGAGGACACCATGAGCTTTAACTGGGACGGTCATTATAATACAATAAAAGTAAATTCACACTTCTGTGACTGTAACCAAACCTATGGCACACAGTGTAACATGCCAGTTGATTGGCTTGTAATATAACCTATGTTTATTCATATATGTTTATGTAAACTTCAGATGGACCTGGGTTTTTATCAGAGTTCATTGGTTATACCACTCTGACCAATAGTGTTTGAGTGGTGTGGAATCCCACCCATCATCTGATTTGTTGCTGTAGAGACTATAGAGGAGGGTATAAAGTAAAATAATAATTATTACAGATTATCTACTTTACATCATCGATTGGGCAGTGAAGTCACAGCAGCTCTACCAACTGAGCTGAATGCAGCATTGACACAGGGTACTATTAACTACAGTAACAAAGCGATTGAACTTGCCTCTGAAAAGTTTGCCCATTACTGACTCAATCCTACATGCTTTAACTCAATACAATAGGCCCATAATAATTGATTTAATATGTTTGGTTGCAGTTGGTTGACAGACTTGAACTTCCTTTTCTGACCATATCAACACCCTAATAAACCGCTCGTGTGACCCATAAAGTCTTCTTGTGAAACCTCAGGGATCGAGTTACACTCATAAGCCGCGCATATGTAACACTTACAACAATAGTCATCACTTTGGATTTATTTTTCAAGTTCTCTTCATAGTTTCTCCATTCTCCGCTTCAGCCCGAGACCTCCCTCCTGCTATTTTTCAATCCATTTTACTGGTCTTCCTGTGTTTTAACAGGCTTTTATAACCCGGGCTGCAGCTGCGAGAGAGAGTCAGAGAGTTTGGTTGGGGGAAAAGGGGTAGTTATAGGGCGGGAGTGGCGAGAAAGGGAGGGAGCAGGAATTGAATCATGAAATGAGGACCATATTTCCATACTGTGCTAAAATGTGGACTTTCCGTTCTTGTAACTTAGGCCCTTGTACTTTGTTTTTCCCCTTTTTATTCCTCTGTAGAAGTATCTTTTCATCAGCAGTTTGCCTCTATCCCACTATAGATACTCCCCCTTATTCCCATTTCTGCCTCATGTAAACTTTGTCATTCTTTTTCCACTCACACTGCGTCTCTGCTTTTGATTAAACTCCGAACTCCGTCTCCGGCTCCCTTACTGTACTTACCGAGGCGCCATTTTCATTTCTTCTCACCCCTCTCTTAACTTTTGCACCCGTCCTCTCTCCTTTGGTTTGTTTAGGCCACGCTTCTTTGTGCAAACTTTCGCCGCCAGTGTTTGTTGAGCTTTCTGCCAAGAGCATCTTGAACTGATATGGCTTCCCCTCTGTGTTATGACCATTGCAAAACAACCTCTCTTTCTAGCGTGTTAATACCGCAAGGCCAAGACTGAAGGTCCGTGCATCATAGCGGCAGCTGTAGAACTAACAGTTGGTCCTTTTGTGATCGGAAAAACACAACTTTTCGACCCCAACAGAGCTAACCTTTGCCGCAGTCTGTCTACCCCGCTCCCAGCCACTGTTGCAGCTAAGTGGGCCGCAAGCATCTGTTTACAGCGCTCCTTCTGCAGTTTGAGATAATGATGGCCAGATACAGCCCACAGTAAAATAAACACGCTGCCACCTCCCCACTCGCGGGCTTCAGTTAGCACACATTTTCTCTGAGGAGGGTCTCCAAAGCGTAGCGGCTCCTATTACTTACAAATATGTGGCTTTGATTGTTTTATTGGACGGAGGCGGCCTGTTAAACATCAAATGCATATTGGGCAGAATCAGATTTCATAGAGTAATGTTCAATTAGACTTTATTTTCACGCTTTTGAAAACGTTTACAGGTTTATGGTTGTTCTTTCATGGGTATTGCTTAAGGCCTTCTGGTAAAGAAGACTTTCCAATATGTCATTATCATTTTGAATATACAACTTTTAAAAAGTGTCTTGCTTTTGGAATTATTTATATTTTATTGGTGTCTGAAATGCCAGTCTTGCCTGTCATATCACTCTGAACCTCTAGTGAGAGTCCCTTTCTGTGAGGAGTTTGCATTCTCCCCATGTCTGGGTGGGTTTCCTACAGGTACTCCGGTTTCCCCCATCAACCCAAAACATGCACAATAGGTTAATCCCCCAGCTAGGTACATCCTGACCAGGATCCTGGCTCAAAATCTGGAGATGGGTCCCTGGGCTCTGCACTGAACAAAATGAATTTAAAAAAACTGAGAAAAGTGAGTTCTGGTAAAACAGACTTGCCATCAGTGCATAAAACAGTGTAATTGCAGGCAAATAAAACTGTGACATAATGTTTGAAGAGGAACAAAATAGCGCCTAAAATTGAGCTATTAGCTGTTTTACCCCAAACTTTATTACAAACTACTGCAAAAAACTGTCAAAATTAAGTTGGGCATACATATACATGCTTTGTCAGGAAATGGGTAACTTAAAAGAAGCTCACCCAATAATACTGAGTGGGTGAATACCAAGAAGCGTAATAAAACATTAATTAACATGACATTAATGGATAGAAAACATTATTTTTAACATATATCTTTTCATTTGGTATGGTGGTTTTGTGTTAAAACAGGTAGTGTGGTTAAAGCTACCAAACTTGTAAATGAGTTACCACAAGTGTCTCAGTCTTGTTCATGTTTTTATATCCTTGCCGTCGTCACAGCTTTAACTCTTTCATTGCTCTATAAAATGTAAACCTCATTCATGTGGGCCATTAGAGACAACTATCTGTGTATGTTGCTGTCTATAAATCGCTGTGTATTTTGTCAGTGAGTTTGACTGGAGGCAGACAGTGCAGGCGTGGTGACAGCTGAGACAGACCAAACCAGAGATTGGGCTCCAGGGAGGGCGCTTGTTGTGGAGGGACCAGTCTTGAGTGAAGGCAGGGCCGGCTGTCACAAGTTAATCCAAGGAATACACATGTCTATAAGCCCTGCTCTACAGTACATCCACTATACACATCACTAGGGCTGGCTACCTTTTACATTTTTTCAATACTAGTACTTTAATGATGCCTGGTTTTCAATATCATCCTTGAACACCGCACATTGGCCACACATGTAATTACGTCCAGAGGCATGTGGCTGCACCTGTTCCATACCTGAATCTACATGCACATCCCATCAGGAGCCCCCAGGTTCCTCAGGGGCCTTGGGTGAACCCAGGCTCTCACACACACACATCCATCAGGCAGAATGGAAAACATCACATCATCATCTAAACTGGTTCTCTTTTTCATTTCAGCTGTCGGACCTCCTCCTCTCGTCAATCTTTCTCTCTGTCTCCTCATGTCAGCGAGCCCATTCTTCTCTCTCCTCCATCACGCTCACTCACTTTTCGTCCCCGCTCTTTCCCTCTCTTCTCCCGGTTCGCTCTGTTTTTCATAAACTTCTGGCTCAGCGAGGGCCAGCGGTCCCAGAGGCGTAGTGTGAAACGCTAGACATTTCTGAGTCGCTGCCAAACAGATGCGGGCTGCTCTGCTCCGGCCCTCCACTTTGTATTGTACGTCCTCTGCCGTTAGTGCCACGGGGCCACAGGCTAGCACGCCACTAATTGCACTGACAGTTCATCTCCGCGCTGAGCCACAACAACTGACACCACTTCCTTTTTAAATAAATATCCCCTAATGGACATTTCCACTTTTGGGCAATGTGGAAAAGAAAGTGCAGAGAACCTGTGCTGGAACAGAACCTATGGCTATTTTTGGATATAGAAAAATACAAACTTCATCACATTGTTTTTATGCATTCTTACATTGTTCTCAAGTCAAGCCAAAATCTATAACACTTTGCCATAGTGTTGTTTTTGGGAGTGAACCAACAACCCTATCACTAATGTTCTCTACACACGTGTATTTGTCTGTTCATTGCCATTTACCCCAAAATGTTTGACTTTTGTTGGTTAGTTATTTTCGCTGAGAATGTGTTATGATGTTAACATTCAGAATGCCCGTGGTAGGTAAAGCGTCTGGTGTAGTGGTTTCCAAATAGTGGGTTGGTGGGTGGGTTCACGATACTAAGGTGGCAATCCAATTTGTATTGCGACTCAATAATATTGATTATAGCATTGTTTTGTTTTTCTAAAATTTAAAATATGGTTCAGTTATGCCTCAAGGTCTAAGCTTAGCATTTGTCTATGACCCTTCAGCATTATGAGGCTATTATAAGTTATGTTTTGCACCCATCAGAAACTTATTTCCAATCAATACTTAATTCAAAGACACAACTTTTGGGCACTGGAATATGGAATAATTAGAGCGTATAGGGCCTTAACAAAAATTGAATAATCTAAACATCATAAAGCTCTCTGACATATTATATGGTATATATTTATCTATATTGCTAAAAAGCAAATTAACTTCTACCACAAAGGCCAATAAGTACGATTCTTCTATTATATTCTAATTCAAACTTTAACAGAGTTGTGTACTGTGTACAGAGTTGTCTTTAGTACACACCAAAACACCCTCCTGTCTCATAGAGACACTCATATAGAATAGAATGTACCAAAAGAGAGAACATTTAGGCCAAGCTGTCACTGTTTGATCAATGGAAAAGCACCACTTTACGCTCATCTACAATGTCCCTAGTGACAAGCCAGGGAATTGCAGCCCAACTAGTGGTCATTGCCCTGCCACCATAAAAACTGTAGCTCATTAATTATGCATGATGATGTCACAAAAGTATCGATGGTGTCAAATATAATTTGATTCATACATACGATAGTTTATTTTTATAATGTTCATAAGCATAATCAAACAGTTTTTATTTTTTACAATATACAATATACTTAGTCACCAAAAATTGACTTCTGGGTACAATTACACAAATAACTTGGATACAACTGGGTCCCACAAACATACCAGCTGAGTAACACTAAATAGCTCTGGATATAACTGATATTTGTATAGTAGTCACTCATTGAAAAGGTGATACAGCATAAGTTACCACGGCTTATGGACAAATATGTTTCTGAGCATTAGGCAGAAATTGCTAAGTGGATTGGCAGAGACCTAATCTCTTCACCGTGTTGACTCCGATGAGAGAGAGAGAGAGAAGGGGGGGGTGGGTTTATAGCTTTTATCTAGGTTAATAAGTTAATAGATGGGTTGATAGTAGATGGTGAGTATAAATCTCCAATTATCAGCTTGACGGAGAGGCCGAGTGGAGCCGTAAGCTGGCCGATCTAGGCTAATCCTGCGTGTTTGACATATACGGACATGCCTTTTGATTCAATCTAAATGTGCAGCTGTGCCAGTAATGTGAAGTGTGCTGAAAGAGAGTGGCACATAAAAGTCAATATTAGCCATGTTTTTGATTGGTTGGTGAAGTTAAAGAGACTCTAAAATCTCATGTGAAGATTTCATTGTGGCTATATTGATTTACGTATTAGTAATACAATAACTCCCTATCACACTTAATTATCAAGTAGGATCTTGTTGCAAACAATCAAGTTAAGGGACCATTTTACCAAGATTAAATGTGTCTTTTTCCCCATTGCACCATACCATTGTCAGTAGTGAGGAAAATGAGTATACTCAAGATTCCAAGATGCAAGAACTGCTGAAGAATTACTCTTGTTCTTA
Source organism: Philypnodon macrostomus (assembly GCA_036025475.1). Lineage (NCBI taxonomy): Eukaryota > Metazoa > Chordata > Actinopteri > Gobiiformes > Eleotridae > Philypnodon > Philypnodon macrostomus. Next base: position 4,087 of record JAVQKC010049064.1, on the reverse strand, counting down.
AGAAATTACTGTTTATTTTATAAATTACTAAATGGAATAAAAAACATTCAACCAAATTAAGACTTTAAGTTTAAGCATAATAATTTTGTTTTCATTATCTACCCAGTACCTTTAAATGTTTGTCTCTATTTGTAATTTCATAATTAAGTTTTCCACCATAAAAGAAAAATAGTGGCAACTGTATTGTGTGTTGTATGGACTATAAGAAAGCTATGCTAGTGTTTGATACAAGTACAATAAAATAGTTTAGGCTTCTCATACGTAATGCTAACTTGCTAAATGGATACAATTTGGGAACAGTATCTTCAACACTTTGAAAAGAATGAATTTCTTGAAACATAATTTTCCCCAAGGCCATCTACAAGTTTGTATATACAATATATTGGCTAGCCTGTCAGGGACCAATCTTTTAGAACTGTTGTTTACTCACCTTATCAGTCTGGGAGATAAAGCCAGCTCTGACACAGATACGAGCAGACACGCACATACACAAACATTGCATTACACGTGGCTAGCGACGCACAGAAGGAACCTACAGCCACGCGCGGCTGCTGGCCTGGCTGCCACTGACCCCTGGGCCAAGTTCAGCCGGGGACACAGACTGACAAATGCAGCAGGGTGGTGACTTCCAGACAGCTGGTGGTCAAAGGTCACCGTTCTATTTGTGCCCTCATTTGGCAGATTGTATTTGCTTAGGCCTCATCTGCTGCTCTCTCTCTTGGCCTGTCTGTGGTTAGTCTTCTGTCAGTCCATACCAATAATACCACTACTGCCACTGGTTTTACATATCATAGACCCAACACATTTCTCAATTTGATCTGCTATTATCTGTGTCTCCTGTGGAGGCGTACAATTGTAGTGTTGGGGGCATGAGCGGTTAGTGATGAGGAGATTGTTGGTTCAATCTTCAGGCTGGCCGACTACCCTCTCTCTGGTTGGAGTCAAGCCTGGTCCCTTGCTTATAACAAATCATTCACGGAACCCTGGACCAATCACAAGCCGTTTACGAGCTGCAGCGATGGTAACATGAGCTAACATGAGCGTGACCATGTGTAGCTTTTTAGCGTCCTGTTTAGCTTTTCTGAACCCTAACCCTATACATCGGTATCTCTTCCCTTAAAATTAAACGCAGTCGAAGAGAGACCAGACTAACATCTTTCAATGGAAAAGAAAAAGAGAGTTAGTCGTGGAGTCCACATGTCCTTCCTGTGTTCCCAAGGGTTCTCTCCAGGTACTCCGGCTTCCTCAAAAATGTATCTAAATTGTCCCTCATGAATGAATGTGAGAGTGAAAGATTGTCTGTGTATGTCTCAGTGTCCGCCCTGCGACTAACTGGCTATTGTCCAGGGGCTCATAGTTGGGATAGGCTCCAGACACCCGTTACCCCTAATGGGAAAAGGTGTGAAGATGAATGAATGAATTGTAGAGTTTGTATGTAAACACGCAACAGGCAAAGACAGTCTCAGACAATCTAGCTAATACTCATAATTTGCTCTCTAGAAGAATGTCTTAGTGTGTCAATTTAGAAGGTAGCTGACTATAATCTGTGAATGAGTGAAGTATATCCTCCTTGTGTTAGCATGGGTTCTCAATAGATGCTCTAGCTTGCATGTGTGTGGAGAATTGGTGACTCTATTGAATGAATGTGAGTGCAAATGGTTGTCTGTCTATATTAAGTCTCAGCCCAGTGTCAGCCCAGTGTCAGCCATGTATCAGCCCTGAGACCGGCGGTTATGCAGGACTACAACCTCTCATGGTTATACTCATGACAATATGGAAATGCCATAGTAGTGGTTCATTTCTTGGTATTGCTTGCACCTGGACCGTTGAACCTCCAGCAGATGATGGCCAACAGAATGGAGAGCTCTGCTGGGTTGGTGAAGCCTCAGAAGTTCACATAGATATGGCGATGCAAGCCCATTGACTGCACTAAGAACAAACATCAGGATTTTGAACTGAATCCTAAGCTATACCATGAACCAGTGTAGGGAGTAGAGGACAGGTGTAATGTGCTCATCTTTATGAGTGTTGGTGGACTTCTTGTTAGTTTTTCAGGTTTAATTCTGGACACTAAAACTCTATGACCTTTTAGAATGTATTGAAGTATTCTATACAAACCCTAACTGCTTTAAATATCAATTCATTATTTGGAGTAGAGGTGGGAGAAATGGCGATAAAAATCGAAGTTATGAGTTATGAGAATTGGCTTAATCTAGGAAGATCATTGAATCGCGATACAGTGCATTCATTTATGCTCTGCTCTTCACTGTCATTTTCACTGTAACAATGTCAGTGTTCATATTAATAAAAAAAACAATAAATAGTATTAAGTATTATGATGCACATTGGATAAATTGGCTGGGGATTGAATTTGTAGTTAAAAAGGTTTTCTGAAGCCACTGATAGAAGTAGTTTACTGTGTAAGACAAAAATACAACGTCAACATCACCCACCCCTAGTTTGGAGGCTGTGATGGTTTGGTGTTTTGAGCATAAGCCTCAGTTCCCAGAATACTGCCACCTGGTGATAAAATATTGAATATGTTATTTTATTTTTATTTCAACTTCAAAAATCGCATCTATCACTTCTGTAATCTCGAATGCTAACGCACACCCATCTTCATCATGAAACCACATGCATATACACTTCATACATTTAGCATTGGCATGGGCAGGGAGGATGTAGTGTTTAACTGAGCTGTTCATCGCTCCCCTAATTCATTAGTCCAAATGAGCATTTATGCCGAGCACACATTATTTTTACAGGCGAGCTTTATGTGTTTGTGGAGTTTTACGGCCCTCGTAAAACACGTCCTCCAAGCCCCACATAGATTTGGGAGCAGTTATTTGCATAGTTCACCAACCCAAAATAAATCGCTAGTGCTTTCTGGAGCAGTCTGGATACAACTAAGGGCCGGCTGTTGTGAATAAAAAGTGTGCCGCAAACAGTTTTGTGTTATAATTTCAATCATATTTTGTTGACATAAAAAAAGTAGTGACATAATGCTCGTTGATGACTTGCGTTTATAATGAAGTTTGCTCTGGTTTAGTGTAGACAGGACATATTGTATCTTACATTTGGGCTACACAATACATCATAAATTATCTGTATCACAATTACTCTTAGTCTTAAGTTTAACAAAATTATTTTCTAAATGAATTTAATCAAAATATTGCAATAGTCAACATGGTCATTGAATATCAAATGTTATTCCCAAAAAGGCACCTTATTTTTTGGCATTTTGAGCTTTAAATAAAAAAATATTTACAATGCAATAGTCAAGATACAAGCAATTAGCTTAGTTTAATAGCTTAGTGGGACAAACATTAGAACCATGTGAGGATTACATTGGGTTGTAGAGATATTAGAGGAGGAGTAATTCATTATACAATGATTTGCTAAATTATTAATCATCAAATAATCCACACACTAATTAAAATAATACAATAGCTCGCACCCATAATCCATCTTAAAACAGTACATGTGAACGTGAATGCATTTAGCAGCTGGTTGCTTAAAACGAAGTAGATGGTTGGAAAGAATGAACTGAAACCACACTGTTGTAAATGACTTAAAGTGCTGGAAAGTGTTGCAAAGAAATTATCTGTGGATTTACTGCTACTAATTAAAAAATGGTTTAATCAGCCATTGTTAAAATAAGCTTTTAACTTTTAACCGTTTAGCAGTTACCATAGCTTTAGAATAAAGAGCAAGCATACATTCAAGTTTACATTATTATCTTTGAAGCAGCTCTATCCCAATCCTTTAGCTGTACTACTTACACTGTTGCACATAAAGTTGGAATATTATTGGTACCTCTTCTCATGAACTGATTGCGACAATGTGATTCATTCTTGATAGATTAAGTGCATATATTTTCAAAACTTTATTGATTATTCTCCTCCAAATATATCACAGTGAACATGAGACCAAACTAAATCAGGGATATTACCGGTTTTGTTTCAATTCTTCAACCATGGTCAGTTAAACACATGTTCACGCATAAGAATGTCCAATATGACTCTTTCATATGTCACTAATATGGAGTATGGCCCCGCCTCTGACACGGATCAATGCCTCAGGACGT
>JAVQKC010049053.1:0-28231 GCA_036025475.1 Philypnodon macrostomus | reverse complement strand
GGCAAAAACATTCTTCACAAACATCCAGACAAATCAAAAAAGTGATTAAGGTGCCCGTTGGTAACAGTTGTAGCAGACGTACGGGGCAGACGTATGGGGCAGACGTATGGGGCCGTTTTGCAGATATATGGAGATGACAGCACAGGCCTCGCTTCATTTAATACTTGGTTTAGGCTGGGTTATAAACAATAAGTAATACAATTAATGGAAATCACAATGAGAGAAGAATGATTGGCGAACAACATATTTTATTGAGAATTACTATTTTGTGCTAGCCCCATACAACTATTCATTCATTTACATGCAAACTGTGACACTGAAGCCAGTCCGATGGTTCTGTACAATTTTGATATGTGCAAACACAGACTCAGTCAATATTTGTACTTCTGTCAACAGTAATTTTCTGAATGTTTCAAGATGCAATTGGATGAGATGACTTTGCTTAAGTTTGATAAATCATTGACACGATGACTGGAGACAGAAGGGAAAAGAAGATTTCATACTTTTCAAATTAACTTAAAATTACCCATGACTCATCGCTCAGCAAAATACCATCATTTCACAGGTAATTAGCAAATGTATTACTAATAATCGTAGAAAACATAGTACTCTGTATATGGACTACTTCATTACTACTCCCCTGTGGTATACAGTGCAGAGTGCCCCCAGTCTATATGTTTTTTCATTATATGTACTGTATGTATTTAGTGTGCTTTTATATGATTTTAATTTTATTGTAATGCACTATTGCCTGGACAGACGTCTGCAGGAATAAAGTGTATTACACATGACTGTTGTTGGCGTAAGATGACATATATTCAGTGTTTTTGTTATATTAGTGTTTTTCTCTCATGCCCAGATCAAATGAGGCAGTGCAATCAGGTTTTCATTTTTGATCATGATTGTTCACACATGACATTTAAACTCCTTTATATGAGAATGTCATTTGTGCTTGTGTAAAATGATAAATCCTGAGCTTCAGTTGCGCCCGTATCAGGACTGATATGAATTCTTTGAGAAGTTCTGAATAGCTTTTCAGGACACATAGACAATATTTCCATTTCAGAGTTAATTATCACATAAAAAGCTCCATCCCATGATAATCTGGCTCCATAGGCAAAGTGGTTTTACGGAAATGTCATTACATTTCAGATTTCAAAATTCCACATCTGATTAGATGAAATAATAATTTGTCGCTTCACAATGCTGTAATGTGCTTTGCCACTGTGTGAGAAACACTGTTGAAAATGAGCTTTGAAAGAATTGATGTGATACAGTTAATACGCTTCAGACCTGCTATTTGTTCTACACTTGAAGCAGCTGTTCCCATTTGAAGTGCAAATTCAGTATCAAGTACAGAAAGTCTGAATAATCATGGTTTCTACATTTAGCCATTTTTCAGGTTCCTCTTCCTTATCTTACATCATCGTATCAGCATGCATCAACCTGGTGTGATGTTCAAAGTCTTGACAGGAAGGAAAGCAGCAGCTCAGTGTGAGAGCCCCCCTGCCCCCCACCCCAAGTAGCAGCCATAATGCCGCGTGTTATAGTCTAACCTCGGGAACACAGCCTTCTCTCGACGTCTCATTAAAGCTCTGTCAGATTTGCCAGGCCTGACATCTGAGAGCTGAGCGACCGTAGAACGGCTCCCCGGGGAGTGTGGGGGTGGCTCTGTGACACAAACTCAACAGCCAGGATTATGAATATACATCCGTATTTTACACAATGGCTTTTACATGATCAGCAGAATGCCTCTTTAGTTGTCATCTCTGCCTCATCATCTGTGGCATATGAGGCTTGGCAAGGGCAGCATTAATTAGATTCAATGTCCAAACCTTTAGCCAATCACAGAGGGGGAGTTTAATGGCTGTTTATCCACTTTACGTCATTAGCATGTTTGTCTTGTAGGCTGTGTATTAACCAAAAAGGAATGAGCTGCAATACTTTCTTGTTTGTTTGTGCTCTTTGCTTGACCCCTGTCCTTTAATATTAGATGCATAAATAATGTTATGTCTATGTATAAATACATATGTGATGACTGTATCTTGCCTCTGTTGCTTTCATGTGTTAGGTTTCAGAAATGGATGATCTACTGATATTTTTATGCCACTATGTCTAAGATTTACCGAGAATGGTTTGAAAAAGATTCGGTGGATGAAGATACTTTGTTGGATGCCCGATGGCAGATACTGGTTTGAGATGATTGAAAAGCAGTATTGGCTCAGATAACTACTCTGTCCATTCCTTTCATATGATCAATGTTACAATCATATCTACCCGTATGGTTATTTCTACATATAAACAGTGCCTTTATGAATAAACTAAGTAATATTCATGAAGCAATACATGGCGACCATTCCTTTTATTTTCCTCCCACACAGTAACCTCAACTATCCATCAAACATATTCCTATAAAAAATACAACTTGAAATATGTATTTGTAGTCCTCTGTGGCACGGCTCCTAAGCAGAGGCTACAAAGCAAAAACAGAAGCAAGCTAAGGGGCAAACAGGAGGCAGCCCACTTGTTGTGTTTTGATTAAAAACACTCCTATAGGCTATGCCACTCCACATTTTATTTTTCTCGTCACTTTGTTTGATTTATGGCATTGAAATTCGCCTTTTTCCCCTCTGTGTAGACTCGTCGTGCCTTTGGAACCAGTTTGCCTGTTCCAAGAACAAGTGCATTGCCAAACAGTGGCTGTGTGATGGAGAGAACGACTGTGAAGATGGCCTGGATGAGAGCATGCAGATCTGCGGTGAGTGGCCTTTCACAGACTGGGGTGAATCTGCGGTCGGTGGAGAAAAGGTCACCTCTAGAGTATTAGACTTTATTCTATGTGATAGCGCCATGTGGGAAAATTGATAGATATATGTGAAGAAGCTTATAATGGAGAAAGAAAGAAGATCAAAAGGATATGCATTAAAACTAATACAGACGCCAAAGTATTTTCTATTAAAGTCTGGATTTTTGTTTATTGGTTATTTAAGCCAGTTTTGTTTGTGTTTTAGTTCATTTCCGCATGGTAGGGGACTTTAATATATGGATCACTGCTTACTCCTGGTTTAAGCATTGTTCAGACCTGGTTTAGTCCTGGTTTAGAGCTGGTATACCTGATTTGGTCCTATTATAGTCCCTGGTTTGTTGCTAGTTAGTGTTTTTATTTACCTTGAGCCTAATTTATTCCTTTGCCTTAACTGATTGATTTAGGCTCCTTTTTGTCCACTATAATGATACTTGAAAAGGCAAATATTTTGAGTGTCACTCATCACACAGATACAGTATTATTTCAGTGGATAAAAAATATTGTATGACTTTCTCTACAAAACAAAATAAAAACATTAAGCGCTGTGAAAGCTGTTTGCATAATTAGCTTGTAATGGAATTGCAAAGAAGTAATAATGTCATAGCCACAAGGAACTACAACATAAAGACCCACATGTATTTAAGTTATATGCCTAAGCTACTGTGTTTACCTTTGTTTTTTCTGTTTTTTAGCCTATTTGCACAGAATTCCTGCTGTGTGCACTAAGCACCATCATAACTTTGTATCATTTACTGTAACAGAGCTGAAGATTAGATTGTTGGCTACTTAAAAGCCATCAGTCTCTGCCCAAGTTTAATTTTATGAGCCATAATGTGATCTGACATTGACAGAACTGTGCAAATGTTAGGCAGGTTTGAAGACATGCTGTAAGGCGAATGGCTATGCAATTGATTTAGTTTGATTTGATCAGTTTACAAAATGCCTAACAAGCCTTAAAGCCTTTTTGAAGAACATGTTTGTTTCACCATTTTACCATTGGTTGTAGGCTGCTCACTTCTTTCTTTCTCATGATAATTCAGAGTAGTTGAGATCAGGTTTGTGGGGCTAAAACAGGTGAAGATAGTTTATATTTGCTGTGGATTTATGTCACAAAGGTAAGATATAGTTTTGCTGTATATAATGTATAGAATTCACAAACACAACACAAACACCAAACAGTTGATCATTTTGAAAAAGCGTTTCATAACACTCAGTCTAAACCATTTGCACAGTGGTTTAAATTCCAAGGGCAGAACGGGTTCTTTATTCAGCTTAACAGAAAAACCATGGTAAATGTTCTTACAGCATAAAGGGAGAACATTATGTCCTTCTCTCTCCTCCTACGGTGTGGTACATTTGAGCCATTGTGTGTGTCATTTGAAAGTTGAACATGTGTCTATGTATTTCCTCTCAGGCTCAGTGACTTGTGCCCCAGGCCTGTTCAGCTGCCCCGGGTCATACGCCTGTGTGCCTAAACGCTGGCTCTGCGACGGTGAGAGGGACTGTCCTGACGGGAGTGACGAACTCTCGGCAGCTGGCTGTGGTAAACCTCAACCTCACACAGATCACCACACAATTTTGAAAGAAGGATTTGTTTAAAATGTGGTCCAAAAGTTAGGCTAAGAACTAAACATTGCAGTGCAGTTGGTTGAAGAGAATGATACAAGGTCATAAAATAGCACCCAATAGACCCCAATACAGCCTAAGACCTTGTATTTCACATGAGCTGAATCATACATTCCATATATTTCTACAAAATGCAATGTATTATGAGTATGTACTGTAAGTTAAACCATGATTTCAATAGACAATAAATAAATATGCACATAACCATCTAAGCATATTTTGTATGTATGTAGAAAAGCATGTTTGTTCATAATGTTGGCGCTCGAGCCATATGGCATGCCATGTTTGGAGTGAAAATTAATCACTCTTTCACACCTTTTTTTCCTTAGCACCCAATAACACATGTGATGACACCTCGTTTCGCTGTCGCAACAAAGCCTGCATCCCCCAGAGATTCGTCTGTGACCACGACGACGACTGTGGAGATGGTTCTGATGAGTCTGTTGAATGCGGTGAGTGTGTGTGTGTAACATTATCCTAGTTCCATTATTAGTTTTACTAGATTGACAACTCATACAGTCATTTGACAACTGCAGACATGCACGTTTGGCAATATATGTGACAGTGACACAAAAAAACATACATTTATGCATGACGCTTTATATTTAAATTAAGTTAATGAATGTATACTGTGGGTTGAGAGAAAGAAGAAAGAATTCATGGGGAGCAGGGTGACTACTAAAAACTGTTAAATGCAGTATAGTTACTAATCGTTTAATCATATAATAACACATTACTATACTGTACATGGTAAATTGTCAACATATATATAATCAAAGCAGACAGTTATGGGGGGATGAAAACATGAGGGTGTAATATATTTTCACTAGTTCCAACTAGTTGCCAACTCATAACTTCTGACTCCCCATATCAACTGAGAATATCCAGCCATCTAATAACTTCCAGGCATAGAGCTATCTCCTTCAACAGCTATGGAGCACAGTGACTTCTGAGCCCAATTGTAAGTTATTGAAAAAATCTGAATCTGTGTGTGTCTCTCTAGTCTATCGCTCGTGCAGATCAGAAGAGTTTCGCTGCGGGGATGGCCGGTGTCTCCTCAGTTCTCAGTGGGAGTGCGATGGCTACGCAGACTGCCCCGACCACTCTGACGAACTGCCTCTCAACCTCAAATGTCTGGCCGCAGGTAAGACTGCCACTGCTTGGCTCCCAGCTGGAAACTTTTCATCATTGTCACCAGAAACAGCATGGGGAAATCTAGAGGGACATATGGCTGGAAAAGAGAGGAGACACTTCAACAAGGAGGGTGTTTTTGATGGGAATTAATCTGTCAATCCCTTTCTGGCTCAAAGTGTAGGGTACATATTTCAAAAGAGACAGAAAGTACCACATAGACTCTTATCATATCAATATAAATGTGCTCATGGAATTTGACGACCTGGAAGCATGGATCTCCTAGTTCTGGGGTAAATGCTCTGTATTTCCCCAAAACGTCCCAGTATCACAATTGTTAAGAATTCTGAATCCAGACAGCAGTCTACACCCAAGATCTGTTGTTTTTTTACCCTTTGTGGCTATGCTTAGTACAGTACAGTTAGTTACAATGATATACTTCTTCTTTCTTTGTCCCATTATCTTTTCTTAAATATTTGTTAAGTCAAGATGCAAGATAAAGCATATCTATCCATGGCCCGAGACAACATAATTTAGTTCTCTGATCTGTGCATGCTTATTGAAAATCACAATTATTGAACAAAGTACCAATGAACACCATATTTTGCTCTTTCCAGGAAGCTTGTGCAACGGCTCCTTCTTCATGTGCTCCAATGGTCGCTGTATTTCTGAGGGGAGCCTTTGTGATGGTCGGGATGACTGTGGGGACCGCTCCGACGAGAAAAACTGTAATGTCAATGAATGCCTGAACCGCAGAGTCAGTGGATGCACCCAGGACTGTCAAGATCTGCCTGTGGGATACAAGGTAAAATTACCCTACCTGACAGTTGCCAAGATATAATGCCTAGGCCTGGACTTAAATGGTGGATCTACTAATTCAACATACAAAGCAAACTGAATAAAGGCAGTTTAGAACAATTAGCCATGCAAATGTTTGAAGCCAAAATGCCAAAGAACATGCAGTTGGAGACAACCATCTAGCATATGGTGCCCAGACATGGACTTGGATTGTGGAACTCTTAATTCTTAATCCTCTCCTAATGGTTAAAAATCTACAAAACTAAAACTACAGGCAAATGATGTTGTAAAGATGACGTGCTAATACTTGGTCTTTAATTGTGGATTCACTAGTTCAAGTGTAAATGCTCCCTCTACTACTGTATCTCACAAGGTTTCAAAATACAGAACTTCCCAGATATTCCAGTGAGATACAAGTTAAAGTGACCGGTGCAGTCCTCATTAGAGACGCCTTGCTGACTATACAGTTAATCCATGAGCCTAATTCATCCGGACACAGTGCCTTATAGAAGAGCAGAGAAAGCAAGAAGTCTGAGAGTGGCTAAACTTAAAGAGGACGACTTACACCTTGTCTATGTTGTAGACAAAAAATATATTGGACATCAGCAGTTTTTACCATTCATTTTGGAGGAATCCAGAGGCCTCTTGACTGTGTATAAATACATCATAGTAGACCAGCCCAGAATACTGCAAAAATAGCTCACATGATTGTAATATATTGGCGTATGAATGCTGCATCCCTAATACAAATCTGTGCATTCAAAAATAGTATTATACTTTTATTTTTCTAAAACGCTTGGCCTAGAAACTAGTATGTTATGTTATGTTATCAAATGCTATCAAAATCAAATTAAGGTTTGTTAGCTATAAGACATTTGAATTATTATGGAGCCAATAGAGCCTTGTGCATTTTAAAGCTTTTTTAAAGTGTGTTTAACAAAATATGAATGAGCAATAATCAAGCTTTCCTCCATAAAACTGAACAGATGGGTGAAAATATTGTAATGGTTTCTTCTAAATAACCTTGAACACTGTGGAAGGAGTTTAATAATATGCCAACTGTTTCTGTTCCCGACTGTGCCGGGTGATTGTGCCATGCCTGGCAGTGATGGCACGCCATGAAGGGTTGAACGAGGGTCAAGGCCACACTGGCAGTGTGTACTGTGGCTATCAAGTATACTTAGACTGCAGTAGTGTATCTTTGACTTTCTTATGTAAGTGTGTTTTGAAGATGCCCACAAACGGACTAAAAACAGGTTGTGGTACAGATGACTTCTTTCTTTGTGTGTTTGAGCCTGAAAACCATAGATTCATATTGAGACAGAAATATTATTCTGGTATTGTTAACAGCATCTTTAATGCTAAACTTTCAGGTAGTACTGTTTAGGCTAACTCCACTGTCCTGTTGAAGATACCTCAAAGTTGGCTGTAAACTCAGACTGTATTTGACTTGTATATAACAATTATACAATACTGATGTTAGGGTATGGGAGGGGTTAATCATGATGAAAAAATGAATGGGGTTGTAGTAGTTTAACTTTCTGTTTAGAAGATACACTGTGTTCAAAGCATTTTTTCTTGCACAGATGGTTCATTTCTATCATGTCAGAGGCTGAGATGGACAGATTCACATTGATGCAGGCTCTTTTCTCAGCTGATTGTGGTTCTGAACACAGAGATCAGCACAAAGAACCACATGGTTATAACAACATAATATGGATAAGAGAGGGATTTGAACTGTGCCCATGGTAGTTGAGTCAAGCGCTCTTAAGTTATTTTTGGTTGAACCTGGCCACTGAAGTGTGATGAAATATTGAAGCCACCAAATCCATGGCTTTAACTGGTTTTACTGTGTTCATGACCAAAGCATTTCACAACAGTTTGTACTTATAAATGGAATACATTCCACAGTGGTGCTCCTACCTTTCAACAAGGAGGTTGTGGGTCCAATTCTCGGACCAGCTGACACCAGAATCCTGCATGTCCTCGCTGTGTTAGCATGGGTCCTCACCATATACTTCAGATTTATCTTATTGACCACAAACATGTGTATATTAGGAAATTCGTTTTTTTAATTGCTCTATAATAAATTCATGTAAGAGTCAATGGTTGTCTGTCACCCCGTCTAGGGTGTACCCCACCTAAGACCATTACTGAGAGGAGATGAAGGTGTCCATGATAAAAAGAAATGGCTGTTAGATTAGTTTTTTTCTCTAATTATATGTTTTTCAATCCTCAGTGCAAATGCTGGCCAGGATTCCACTTGAAAGATGACGGCAAAACCTGTGTAGATATTGATGAATGCTCAACCACTTTGCCCTGTAGCCAGCGCTGCATCAACACCTACGGCTCCTTCAAATGCCTGTGCGTGGACGGTTATGAAGCCCTGGAGCGCCACACCAATATCTGCAAGGCTGTGTCAGGTCGGCCTCATTTCCAATTCTCACAACTCTCCGAAAGCATGCATTACATGTTTTCCCATGATCTCTTTACAAAATGTGATTCTTATTACAGCTGAAGAGCCTTTTCTCATTATGGCTGACCATCATGAAATACGCAAATTGAGCGTGGATGGATCCAATTATACCATCTTGAAGCAGGTGAGAAAAGGATTCATCACTTCATAATTGTCCCCTTTTCAAGACACACTTGCGGTCGTGACCTTCTTAGTTTCTTGAATCTACTTATGTTTGAAAACAGTATCTCAATTAATTGTCTCACATAACACAATCAATGTTACATAATATACTGTATTTTTAGTCCAATGGTGAATGGTATTTGTCTGTTTAATCCGATTTGCATGTCTTATAGTAAATTATATGTGGACTGCTTAATGCAACTCAGTTTATGGCAACTTCTATTTCTCTATGTTCAAATTGAAATATCACCTAATTTGTGGTCAGTGGAAAAACCATTTGAGCCATCCGGAGGTCTCATCAGAACCACTCCAGCAGTGCTCCAGTATCACTGTGGATTATGACTGCCATTTACTGGAACTCACATGAGTATCCTACAGTCTGCTCAAACACGTACATTAACCTTTTGACTTACTTCCTGTGCACAGCAATTTAGTTTAATATCTACAGTACATTAATAGAAAAAAATCACTATGTAGAAGATCTTTACTAATCCTGAGCCTTTTTGCGGTCTTGGTTTCAGAGTTTTACATATGACTAAAGTATATATTAATTGTATACAATGATTAATATTATGGTGGGATATATGTTTAATATGACCATATATACTTGCATCAAATGTACATCTGAAGCTACTGTAATACATTATGGGTAAAATTGTATATTGGTCTATAAAGGAATGAAGGTTTTCTAATTGACTCTCTCAGCAGTGCTATGGCGATATGGAGTATGGTCAAGGGTTATGCATTATATTACCAAAAATCAATGTCCAATATACAGTCTATATGCAGCTTTCGAAGACTCTGAGGCTGAGAGTATACATTTATGTTCTAAGAAAAGTGAGCAACATAGATTTAAAAATCAATTATCAACTTCAGTAAATGTGCTAATTGTGGGTGCTGAGTGGTTAGTGGTTGGAGGTTTGATGCTTGAGTTGGCCAACTTCAGTCTCTTTTAGTGAAGTTTGCATGTCCTCTTTGTGTTACTGTGGGTTTCCTCACTCCTGCATCCTTCCGCTTCCCTAAAGAAATGCATGTGAATTGGTGATTCTTTATTAAAAGTGAGAATGTGAGTCCATATCTAGGCTGTACCTCACATTAGGCTCATAGTTTGTGGGATAAGCTTTTAAAACAGAGGAGGAATTAATAAATGCACTGATTTAAGTACATACTATAAAAAAATACATACATTTCATTTCATGTCTAACCTTCATGTTCACTTATAGCTGATCCATTTTTTGGCTGGTTAGTTTTCACTGAGTCTTGAGGGAGAACAAATTGAAAGCATGGCTCCGGATGTCGAGGAGTTGATAAAAGCGGTGCTGTGGTTTCATCTCTGCTGCTGATGTCTGGAGAGGAAGAAGACTCCCGTGGGACCCTTTGGCGCCTGTCTGTGAGACTGTTGATGATCTGATGAACATGTCTCATTTCGCCTGTCAGATTATCCCACACCTTTCCTTAGCACTCGACTCGAGATGGGTGGGAGGGGAGGGGGGGTGCTTGTTTTGTGAGCCAGACAGTTGCTTTAGTTCAGTTTATTTGGTTCCTCATTAGCGACAGCATTACTATACTTCCTGAGGTCTGATAAAAACAAAATGAAAAATCAGCGACATATTGTGTGTGGACCACCAACTGGATTCATGATTTTACTAGTATCTATTTTCACCTGACGTGGCTCAATGTAACTGAGTCTTTCTGGGATTGGCATAAAATAACAGAAAGATGTGAGCAGCCTTCAAACAATGGTGGCATGGTAGAGAGCACCTATTTGTACCTGTTCTTTTAAACATTTAAGTTGACTTTTAAAGGCAAAGTGGGATCACATGACTGGATTTGGTTTCTTGGGAAATGCCGCCAAACAGTCAGTTCTTAGTATACCGATCGAAAAGGCATTGACCCATGCTTATACCTCCCCTTTACATGTAGTGGATAGCCAAAGGCACAGGGCTCTATGGGGAAATATCTCAAATCAATATTCCCCATCTCTAAATACAGTAGTAGGCGGCCTAGTATATCTAAACTCATGAAGGGATTTGGAGGGTAAACAAATACAGTTCACCTCTTAAACACCTTGAAAGTATACCGTCTGACATACTTACACTTATTGTGCATATTTTGTTCTATGCTTTCTAGGGCCTCAACAACATCATCCATATAGACTTTGACTACAAAAAGGAGTTCATCTACTGGGTGGACTCGACCAGACCAAGCGGACGGAAAATCAACAGGATGCGGCTCAATGGGAGTGACCTCAAGGTATCACCGGGTTAACATGGTCCACTTTGTGCTTTATCTCTGCATGCCCTGGAGTTTTTGGAGTTTGAAGTTTTTTGCTGTTGTTTTTTGTGTTGATAGTGTAGCCTAATGAAAAAGAGGTAGCTGCAAATCCTCTGTCTATTTTAGAGATGAGTCAACGGACTACAGAAGTGCAAGTGCACTCCTTAAATGGGTTATTATGACCGGTCATTTTGAGATGGGTGCCCTTTATATAGACAACAATTACTAGAGCCTTAGTGCATGTTCGGGATAACAGGCGTATCATCAGCAGCTTTTAGATAAATGTAGTCTGGACTAATGACACAATCACTCTCTCTGAGGTTGTTCTGGGTCGTGGGATTGACGCCCAGACTGTGGGGACACTGAGACGTCAGCTGGACACCTGCTGGGTTCTTATCGCACTTTTCATTAACAGTGCTGTGTCGCCATTAGGCTTATTCAAACTCAGCCACGTTCACAGGCTTCCTTTGAACCAATGCCACTATTTAGCAAGAGGACAAACTGTGTGAGACGCACATTCTCACATTGTGTTAATGAGATGAGCCTGATATCTATTGCTTTGGTGCAGGCCGGGGCAATTCTCACTAGGAGATGGCTCGGAAACAAACTAGAGATGTGTGTGGTACTAATCGTTATTTTCCCGTAGTAGTGAAGAGTTTGGAGAACACCTTTTTTGCTTAATGAAACAGCTTCAATGTAATGGCTAAATGAGTTGTTCTGGGGTGAATGAAGCTTCCGTTATCTCGCTCCTGCATCTCTTGGTGAAAAAGCAAACTGACAACGAGTGCATCAACCCGGTGTCACTGTTGCTGGAAATCTCTGGTCAGGTCTTATGAAAAACACTAAATTCTTTCACAAAATGGTTAAAATACATTTAAAAAAATAAACTCACTATTCCCTTTTAAAGCCAAATACTAAAATATTAAACCATGATTCTAAAATGCACAAAGCATCTAAGATAGTGAATTTCATAAATGTAAAAGTTTGTTTGTGTCAATGCAAATCCATAAATATAACTCAAGCCTCAGATGTCATTGTGCAATGATAAATGGACTGAAAGTAGAGATGCAATTGGATATTCTAAGGCCAGGGACAAACTCGATGCTCTGACTATCTACTTTATTGCCCAAGGAGGCAGTTTTGATGAAAATACTTCACAATGAGTGACACAACAGTGACAGTTTCAGGCTAAGTACGGGTCCAATTACTGCTTATAGGGGACGGTCTAGTCTTTTGCCAAGACTATACTTTTTGCAAATGATGACAGAGAGAATCCCAAAGCACATCATGTCTCTTAATGACAGATTGTAACTCTGCTGGGACTAGAGAGAAAGTTGTTTTGTTTTTAGAGGATTGCCTTTATTCTGCCAGCTGGCATAATACACACTCGTTCCAGGAATATAGATGAGGATTTAGTTTTCTTTCTCACCAGTTATGTTTTCTGAGATTACCCATATTTTAGAGTTTAGTAAACTTCAAACATCTTATTGTTATGCACTTGTTTTTGCCTTTTTCAATTATGTACTAATCACTACAAATAGAAAATACTGAGAGAAGCTGAGAAATTGTTCTTTGAAGGTCAAGATCAACCCATCAAAAATGTGTGTGTCACTATTTCCATAGCAACATTTCAGGTGAAGAAACAAAAGGCATTCTTTGTGGTGTTTTGGTTTTGCTAAATAAAAAAGCTGTTGAATGAGTATATGAGTATACGACTCATAATTGCAGTCTTTTTAGTATTTTGTATTGTGTGTTACTATTCCATTTACAGAAGCCAAAGTCAATGTCTGTTTAAAATATTTTACTTTATTTTACTTTCCCAGATTGTTCACAGGACGTCTGTGCCCAGTGCTCTTGCCGTGGACTGGATTGGGAAGAACCTGTACTGGTGTGATGCCGAAAGGAAAACTCTAGAAGTGTCCAAAGCTAACGGCCTGTATCCCACCGTCCTGGTCAGCTCTGGTCTGAAGAACCCCACAGACCTCGCCTTAGACCCCCAGACTGGGTATGCATGTTCCATCAACATAATCCATAATCCAACATTTTCTAGGGACTCCGTAGCTTGAAGCTAAAAGTACTTCTTATAAATGCTAAACATGGCACTGTTAAATCCAGCTTTCATTTAAGGGATTGTAGTTTATGTCTGTGTTCATTTCCATTCCTGTCATGCCATAGCTCTTTGATCTGTGCTTCACTCGTGATAGGTACGTCTTCTGGGTAGACTGCTGTGAACCGGCCCACATCGGTCGTATTGGGATGGATGGAAGAGGCCAAATGGTTATCATTGATACAGAGATCTTTAACCCCACTGCTCTCACCATCGATTACACCAACAAGAGGCTATACTGGGCCGACGACAACCACATCCTGTTCGCCAACATGGATGGCACTCAAAGACGGAAAGGTAGGACAGGTCTGAGTTAAGGTGTTGTCTACTGAGCTGTATTTTGTTGTATACGTCCATGATGTTTGATGTTATACTCTAAGTGCTTGGGTTGTTGTACATAGGTACAGTACAGACAACAAGTTTGGACACACCTTCTCATTCAATGAGTTTCCTTTCTTTTCATGACTTTTGACATTGTAGATTCACACGGAAGGCATCAAAACTATTAATTAACACATGTAAAGATATGTACTTAACAAAAAGTGTCAAACAACTGAAAATACGCCTTATATTTTACGCCTTATACACTCTGCATTCTTTTGATGAGCTTCAAGAGGTAGTCACCTGAAATGGTGTTCACTTCACATGTGTGCCCTGTCAGGGTTAATGAGTGGGATTTCTTGCCTTTTCATGAAAATAAAGAACACTCATTGAAAGAATGAGGTGTGTCCAAACTTTTGGTCTGTACTGTAGATATATCCTTCTCCAGGAAGAGCTAGCTGTTGTGTTGCTAATCATATTACTAATTAGGCTTCGAACCTCACTTTGTCCTGTGCTGGCTTGGGTTGATGCAGTGATCAGCAGGGGGAGCAGGAAATGCCAAATAGGCTCTTAGCATATTGTTTGAGTGTAGGAGTTTACAAAATGAATTTAAAAAAGGCTCAAATGGCTTCTTTAAGATTGTTGTGTTTTATTTCTCTACTACTTCAATTTTCATGGAGGTTCCCCCAGCATGGATAAAAAAAAGATTGCTTGATGCATTTTAACATTTTACCCAAGCTGTCCAAATTGGTATGTCATAACTATAGCCAAATTCTGTGAAATCAATCCAGTCCAAGCATGGACCACCTGATATTGCAGTTAGAGATTAATTTCCTGAGTGCTACTGTGATAATAAGATGACTGTTTTGCAATGTATCACCAACACAACTAATTATTCATGAAATTGTTTGTCCCTCTCCAGTGTCCTATGATCACATCCAAGGGGTAATGGCCTTGACTTTGTTTGAGGATTTTGTGTATTGGACGGATGGGAAGTCCAAATCGCTGCGACGTGCTCACAAGACCACCGGGACTCAGGGGATGGAGCTCCTCAACTCCTGGCAGGCCATCAAATCCATCAAGGTCTACCACTCCCTGCGCCAGCCTGAAGGTACAAGGGCCATCTGGCACTGGCCTGCATTCTATTCATCCCCTCATGCCAGGCTGTGATTATTAGTGTTATTACGATACAAAATGTGAAACTTGATTTAAATAACTAAAGAAAAGTCTCAATATGTGATGGCATTTGTATTACTGCAGTGAAAAAAGTAGCTAATTTTATGGAGGTTGTTTGAGGTAGTTTTATACAACAGTTAACAAACTCCAGCCCCTCTAAATAAGTCATAATCGTATGAAATAGGACTAAAGCAAGACCAAACCAGAGATGGAACTAAGCAAAGTTGAAAAAAAATTTAAAACAGGACTAAACTACTAAAGCCTAAGAAGAGATAGGTGTAAACCAGGGCTAAACAAGGTAGGAACTAGATCCAAACCAGGACTAAACCATAACCAAACCAGGGATTCACCAGACCATAAAGCAGTACTAAAACAAGACTAAACTTGGTATACAACAGGTCTAAGATATCCTCCTCTGAGCAAAAATCTTGTTCCTGGCTTTTAGTCCCAGAATCCATCTGGCAGTAGCTCTCCATCCATCCTCTCACACTGTGCAGTAGTTATGAGCCACCACTAAGAGGCCAATGATTTGTGTAATACGTACTGAGCTGACTGTTTGTCCTTTTTGTCCTACTCCACAGTACCCAAACACCAATGTCAAATCGCAAATGGAGGATGCAGCCACCTGTGTCTCCTGTCTCCCGGTGGGGAACACAAATGCGCCTGTCCGACTAATTTTTACTTGGCTGCTGATAATAAAACCTGCCTCTCCAACTGTACCTCCAGCCAGGTCAGTGAGGTTCTTCCTGTCAGTTTAGTTTGAAAGGGACAACATTACTGTAATTAAAATGGTATGTCGATGGCTGAAATGGTGGGGTGAATGAAGCTTCCATCTACCCAAAGCACAAATTGGCAACAAAGTCAGACATATAATAGTAAAAAATATGTGTCTAATGTATAAGTGGCTGTTGGCAGTTATGCAAGTGCAAACCACTTGAATTTGGCAGGTTGACTAGTGGTAATGTCAAGCTCTGCAGTGGTTGGTGTTTTTCCACCTTAAGGCAAATTGCTTTGGTCTAAAACATTGTGCTTTTTGCTTCTGACATATGTTGCAAGTCTTGTGAAATGGGTGTGCATTGATTTTGACTTTGGCTTTGAAGAAGGTTGAAGCAAAAAAAAACTGAGTGTTTATGTTGACTTCAAATGTTTTATTTATTTATTTGCCTGTAATAGTTTCGGTGTGGAACAGACGAATGCATCCCCTTTTGGTGGAAGTGTGACACAGTGGATGACTGCGGGGATGGATCAGACGAGCCTGCTGACTGCCGTGAGTGGCATGTTGTTGTTGAATCTTTGACCTTTTACATATATACACAAGTCAACAAATTGAGCGTCACTTCAAACACCTACTGTTATAATTAGAAGTGACACTTTATTCTGACTTCTATACTGTACTTTCTATTTCTTTTGAGAACTGTCTGTGCCTATCATATGAACTTTCATGCACACAATATTATAACCTTGTTACAATAAAACCCTGTTTTTTAATGTAAAAGGTATGATTTATATTCAGTTTCAGTTAGTTGTTAAAATATAGCCAATGCATAATGTGGATGATTTTGTAATTTTTAGTTTTTACATAAAATGTTCTAGATTTTTTTTTTTACTTTGGGACCCTTGGGATGTAGATGGATTTCCAGGATATTACAAAAATTGTCCATACGTGTCAGACAACTTCTGGTAAACCTTTGAAGCAGCTAACCAATATGATGATGATGGGGTAGTATTTGATGCAGACCTTGAAAACAAAAAAGCAGAATTTCAAAATCTTCTAGTATCATTTTTTTTGCCAGAAAGGGTAAAACTCTAAATTCTCTCTGTGGTAACTTTGATTGTCATTTATATAACAGCTGAATTCAAATGTCAGCCCGGCCGTTTCCAGTGTGGCACCGGGCTCTGCGCTCTCCCTCCCTTCATCTGTGATGGAGAAAACGACTGTGGCGACAACTCAGATGAAGCTAACTGCGGTAAGGATCATGCTATTATTACTGTCTTAGTAGAAAACCTCCTTCCCATTACAATGCCTATGTAATCAGCTAGATAAATGAACACATAAGTAATTGCTTGCTTTTAGTTATCTTGTTGGCTAATAGGGTTAAAATTGTTTGATAAGGCTTGGTAGTAAATGGGAAATGTATTTTAAATAACATTGAGCAGCTAATTGACCTAATATTGAATGGTGGAAGGAAGTCAGTTTTGTTTAGATTTTTTTTTTGTTTTGATTCATAGATTCTATGGTGAAAAATGCAACACTTACTTGACCAACAGAAATGTACTTTTATTGTAGTTAACACATTAAACACTGACTAAACACTTCTAAATGGGCTGTGATGCCTGTTTTGTCCTATTGGAAATTGTACACAAAAGCTGGCAAAAACAATGATAAACTGTCTGGTAGGAGTGTCACTGCATGCTTGTATGTTCACCCTTATTGATGTCCTCTTTCAGAGACTTACATCTGTCTGTCGGGGCAGTTCAAGTGCACCAGAAAACAGAAATGCATCCCTCTTAACCTGCGCTGCAACGGCCAGGACGACTGTGGAGATGGAGAAGATGAGACAGACTGTCGTGAGTTTTGCTCTACAAGTTTTTTTCAAAAGAAAACTTACTTTGTCCAGACTTGGTTGTAATATACTTTCAATATTTTGTTGCTGCTCTTGCACTTACTGGCCACTTTATAAGATTTGCCTATTCAACTGGTAGTTAATAGCTAATTAGCCAATTGCATGGCTGCAAATTGGTGCATTTCATTGTGCAAACATGTTCCATAAACAACTGCTGAAGTTTTAACGGAGCATCAGAATGGGATGGCATTTAAGTGACTTTGAACTTTGAACCAGAACTTTGAAGTTCTGATAATGTGTAGCCCCTGTGTCCAGTTCTACACATTATCGATCTGGAATGGCTACCATAGGGAACTTTTGAAAAAAGAGAAAGAATTTTGAGGTGATTGGCTAAACGTGCAGCATGACTGACCTGACTTAGCCAAACAATGGACACAATAGTAAAACAATGTCTAATAAGTAGTAGTAGTAGTAGTAGTAGTAGTAGTAGTAGTAGTAGTAGTAGTAGTAGTAGTAGTAGTAGTAGTAGTAGTAGTAGTAGTATGATCATTTAGGTTTTTATAAAGAATATAGTATACCTTACATTTTTTTGGCCTCCCCATGTTGCTAACAATTATCACTAAGAGGCCTGCCCCCTCACGGCAATACTGCCATATGATTGGTTCGCACCAGTTCAAGATGGATTTTTGTGAGTTGCAGCGCATGTTTGTTAGTTGTTGGCACCAGATGCTCAGAAACTGCTAATCTGGTAGGAATGGTTCCAAAAAAAAAGAAAATATCCAGTGAGTGGCAGTCATTTTGGGAGACAATGCCAATGTGATGCCAGAGGTCAGATTGAAATGGCTAGTCTGGCAGTAACTCTGGCAGTACTTTAAACCTAATTGGAGAAGACCAAATGTACAAAACTTGATACTGATAAGCTATAGCAACAGAAGGCCTCTCTACCTAACAAATTAGCCAGTGAGTGTAAGTCAAACCAAATCAAGTTTTACTCTCTTTTCAACTGGGTCACCTGTATTTTTCAACATGAAACTGGTAACATTACATGTGCTGCATTTCCTATTCTAGCAGCAGCCCTTGTTATGGCCTGTTCCTGCAGAAAGGGATTAGATATTGAATCATGCTGAGGATAAGAACAGATTTCACTGCCATGATGTAATTCATCAGACTATCACACCCCATTCATGTATTTGAGACTGCTGTATTTGTCTTGCATGTGATTGCAGAAGGGCTCAGGGTAGAGAGAGAGGCAGGGAAAGAGCAAGAGAGAGTGCAACAAAGTAGAAGGAAGACCAGCCTTAAAAAAGACACTTTGAAAATGCTTTAATTAAAGGGGAAGCTAATTACTTCGACCCTTGGTAGACATTCGGTGTGATTGGATGTGGTTTGTAATGGTCTTTATGATGAACAGTGAACCAGTGAAATTATAATGCTATCTTAAACAATGTGGTCTTACAATGGGCCACAACTGAAGCCTTGTTATAATGTAACAGTAATGGGATATGAGGAAGGCTTAAGAGCTCTGGAGAAGTCAAACAAAGACTATTTTCACACTGTAGGAAAAAAAAGTATCTATACCCTATATATGATTCATTGCAAGTTTAATTTAGATGAGATACTGCCTGACCCGTTCTTGTCATTGGTCTGACAAAAGCTAAGTTTGGCATTAGAAGAACAGCCCCAGGACATTTTTAATAGACAAACTGTTAGTTGCAGGGCTAACAAAGAGGCATGCAACCATTTGAGTGTGAGGAGGCCAGAGTTCCTGGATTTGGACAGCTGCGTCTTTGGTATTTATGCAATCATAAGGCTACTAAGCTACTAATCACTGGATGCTAAGGATAATGTTATGGGTAGACACAGAAAATACAAAGATTATAAGTATACAAAGATTGTTTTAATGAAATTTTAGAGTCTATATAATAAAATCAGCATGCACACATTACTGCAACATCTAACTCTTCGATGAAATCACACATAAAGTAGAATCCACCAGAAGCATGTGTGTTTGTTTTTGCAGCTGAGAGCACCTGTTCTCCCGACCAGTTCCAGTGCAAGGCCTCCATGCACTGCATTTCCAAACTGTGGGTCTGTGATGAAGACCCTGACTGCGCCGACGGCTCCGACGAGGCTAACTGCGGTGAGTTGTGACACCTAATTAACCATAAATTACCCCGGGATAGACATCACTGTGTTTATTTCACTTTAAGGAGAAAAGGAGTTGATTTATTCTGCATCTATTTTCCACTTGGGTTGCCTCCGGATTTGACCGACTCCCTTCTTATTTGTTTGGAGCTTTCTCCTATTGCTCTAGTGCGGAGGACAGACTATTTTGAAGGACAGCTTAGCATTATTATCTCAGGTTGCTGGCATTTTGGGGAAGATGACAGTCCAATCTTCAAAAAAGCACTTGAGACACCTCCCACACTACCTCCCACATTCACAGACCCATACAAACAAATTGAGTTTCTGCACAAGTCTTAGGTCAAAGCCACTATTATTGAAGCAAATAAACAACCTTGGGAACTTTTTCCTTTTCAGTTTGGACTGAGCACTACTTAAAGAATGTATCTTTGCTTGCATGTGAAAATGAATTTAAAACTAGAGTAACTGCCAATTTTTCCACATATATTGTACAGCACATTTAGAGAATTTGTGATTCTCAGACCCTTCATGCTTAGAGATAACACAAAGTAACTATAAACTATGGGGGGATGTAAATAGGGGCAAATTATAGCACTAAACCAGTTGAAAATATAAACAGTAAAAATAAAGTACTGTATGTGGGAACTTTCTATTGGAGTCATTTTTATTTCAAGTCTATGGTAGGGAGACTTGAATTTATTATGATCTAGATTAAGTTAGGATATGGTTAGACCTTGTTTAGCTCTGGTTCAGACCTATGGCTTAACCTGGTTGAGTCCAAGTGTAGTCCTAGTTTAGACCAGATTTAGACCTCATTTAGTCCAGCTCTAGTCCTTATCTAGAAATGTATTTACTGCCGTAACCCTTATTTTATATCTAGCAAAGGGTCAGGCTCATTTTCTTCCACTTACAGGGTACTTGAAAAGCCACTGTGAAAAGTTTGAGAAAAACAGAGAGTTGTGATTTTATTGTCCGAGTTCAGTTAACTAACCAAACACTTAAGTTACGTTTATTTTGATGTTGACCATTATTCATGTTATCAGCAATCAGATTAGGCCTCAGTCTTCAAAGTTGATCCAGTCCGTCAGCAGCTTTGTCGACCATAGTCTGTTCTATTGTCTTTTTCTTTTGTTCTTCTAAGTGTCTTTTGTCTTTAAATCACTCGCCCAGACAACATAAATGATTATGATAAAAAAAAAGAAAATTCTGAATTCAAACACGCTGGTTCAGATCTGTCTCTTTCCTCTTCAGAGAATGTCTTCCTTTCATCACGACTTCAATTTTTAATTTGCTGTTGGGCTTGAATAGATGTTTTGTGATTTTGTTAAAAATACGTAATCGCCGATACAGCTTGAGATTATGGTGGACAAAACTTAGATGCTAATGTTTGGTGTACTGTATCACTGATGTTACAACAGCGGTATGTTTACATTGTCTTTTGGAAATTCTACAGTTGTTAGGCATACGATTGTGACCGAGGTGAAGTGAATGACACAGATTCTCTTTATCATGGCACCTGTTAGGGGGTGGGATGTATCCGGCAGCATGATGACAACCCGTCCTCAAATTTGACAAGGGTCACCTCATAGTCGTCTTGTGTGGGGTCTCTGCAGGCGTCAGTATCTGTCTCTAAGGGGCTTTAATAAAGGCACATACATTGGTCATCAGTATCACTAAATATAAATGTATATTCTTCAATCTATTGCACACAGTCAAATTTTGTTGTTGCTTTTTTTAATTTGTGCCTTATTTTGGCCAGTTTACACATTTACCGATGGCCAGAAGTCGACTTGTACTCCCCTAATCCCTGAGTGCTGTCTGCCAGGTGTTACGAGTGACATTGCAAGGATAATGGCTGTTGTTGGCAATGTTATTAGTGTGTGACTTGCATATAACTGCCTTTTAAGTAGTATTAAAAGAGCATATGCGCTTTGATGCCTGACGCTTCACATCTAGAACATCCCTTTGTACTTTGTAGTTTGGTTATGCTAATGCTAAACTGATGGCTGTTGTTGCTTAGGATCAGTTACCTCAGAAAATTGCATGGCTTTTTTTGTTCTTCTTCTCAGCTGTCTACCCACATTGTGAACTGTGTTGTTTTATTTCGGCTCCTCAAACTGAATTATGTGCCTTGCTTGTCAGTGTCAACCGCTAAATCATTCCTCGTACCAGTTATCCCCGCTCCAGAGCACACACTTGCATAGAACATGGGGACTTCGCTGTAGATTTTTTCTATTCACTTTAAAATACAACCGACTCTTTAGGAAGTTTTTGCTAGTTAGCACGATATAATGAGGCCTGACTTAACAGGGAGGAAGTGGGCTCTCGCGCCTGTCTCACATCTTTTATATTGCTGTAAATGACTGAGCTGCTTCCCTAATGAATCTCTTGCCTTGTGTCCCCGGCTGTGTCACTCAGCTTTTCCCTCCTGATTCCTCACCTCCTGCTGTCACACTGGAAAGACATCCAGGCAAAATGTGCCACCCTCCTCCTCCTTTGACGACTCTCTTTCCTCAAACTGCTACCTTGGCCATTAAGCTCTTAGCCTGACTTTGAAAAGCCATCTGAGGAAGTGAAGCTGGAGCAAGTATCAAAGCAATGACGCTTTTTGACGCAAATGGATGTTGAACGACACTACCTCCAGACCTTCTCTTTAACAGAACAGGGCTGTCTATCAAATCTGGCGGTATGATATACGGGTGTAAAGGGTCATTTTTACAAATAAGAAACAAAATGAAAGTGCTTTTTACAAGATATTTCTTAGTAAAATGTAATCCCAAAATTGTAATATTAATTTTTTTTTGTATATACAGTATTGGCAATTGAAATAGCAGTATATGGACCTTTAGCATGTCCCAACACTCTTACTAAAAACACCACTTGTTAAGGACTACACTTAAGAAGTAGCTGCACATTAGCCCAGCAGCTCTTATCCTTCCAATAAGGGCCATTTGTGCTGCCTGTTACAAGAGTTA
The DNA here is from genome assembly GCA_036025475.1 of Philypnodon macrostomus. Classification (NCBI taxonomy): domain Eukaryota; kingdom Metazoa; phylum Chordata; class Actinopteri; order Gobiiformes; family Eleotridae; genus Philypnodon; species Philypnodon macrostomus. Next base: position 5,670 of record JAVQKC010049053.1, on the reverse strand, counting down.
TAGATTATGGCTTAAAAGCAGATGCACTTTGTTTACAAGGGTTAGAGCTCATTACTTCTGGTGACTTCAAAGAATTATCTTTTTATAATTATCTGCAGTATAATGTACAAAAATAAACCGATCTTTCAGACTGCCGACACAACTCTGACAACAGGGTATTCAATATTATTATTAAAATATTTTGCTTATAATGTTTTATTCTAGTTTGTTCTTGTTGTGGTATTTCCTCAATTAAGTGTCTGTGTGTTCTTTGAAAAAAAAAAAAAATATTAATGAATACAAAGATTTATTTGACAGTTCAGAACATGACTTTTTAGTTTGAATCAGATTAAATGAAACAAATATTGGATTGCAGCCACGCAGAACAACTCAGAGCATAATTCATGATGACAATTGTTATTATTTTACTGTAATTAAAAGAATAGCATGTTGCTTGCAGCCAGAATCATTCAACGTCAGATCTTCTGCTCTGAGGATTTTAGGTAAAAACATTTCAGTGTTAAAATCTGATTAAATCGTACACATTTTGGGTTGCTGTCAAACTAAACTAACTATCAGCATAATTTTTTATTAAAAAGAGTAGCATGTACAGTATGTAGCTTGCAGCAAGAAGCTTTCAACGAGTCTTCACTTCACATATCTCTAAAGTAAACAAGACCGCTAAACCTACAACTTTTATATAAGTGTTGTTAGTAATAATATTTTCAGTTTTGCCAACTTTGTGTCATATATTTTGTTGAGGTTGAATGGTCGCACAGGCAGGTACTTCATCATCTTAGCGTTTGCGTTAGCCTCTTGAGTGCAGACAATGTTTTGAAATCAGTGTCAGAGACTTGCTGAGGGGAAACCCCGAGGAAACGATGATTACACGAAGAAAATATGATCTCGAGCCCACTATTAATATTCTTGCTCTTTGAAGCCATTTTCATCTGTTTGTGTGTTTGTTTGCTTCTTGATGGGGAAAAAAAATAGATGAAAAGACCTGTGGACCTCATGAATTTCGTTGCGAGAATAACAACTGCATCCCCGACCACTGGAGGTGTGACAGCCAGAACGACTGCGGAGACAACTCGGATGAACAGAACTGCAGTGAGTATCGAGGCTTCACTTCCTGTCAGCACGGTTTGTAGCTTTCTGCATGCCCCTGACACGTACATGCACTTGAGCTGGGAGCAATGGAAATCTGCTCAGAAGATATCTATCCTTTTTATCATAAAGAGCACACATATATGTACAACATTGTAGCAATTATTGAGGCTAAAAAGCATGTGCTGGTTATGCTGATGGTCACACAAATGTACCTGGCTATTATACAAATCTCTGTTATTAAATAGTTTAGTCATTGTCTTAAGTTGGATTTGTAGGGAGAGAATCACTATTAGTAAAGCTTCACCTGCTTCTAATCTTCTATACCGAGCATTACGTTCTTGGTAAAGAATTACATTTTAGACAAAGTCACTAAGAGGATTAATAGCTTGTCTTTTAATTGAAATTAACCTGGATGACTGAGAACCTTCACTTCATTATCAAGAAATCCAGAAAGAAATACATCTCAGTTAAAAATAAAGAACCAGTCAGAAACACAAAGCACCACATACTAATTTGTCAGTAGGATTGTTTTTGGCTAAAGATAACTTCAGAGAGGTTCCTGACCCACTTCAGCTAGCTAAAAAGTGACTGAAAATCTGTCTGGCCAAGCTCCGCACAAAAAGCAAATTTTTTTTCAAGATTTCTGTCCCTGTATTCCTGCGTTATATATGTCTATGCCTATTGTGTATTTATGCTGAATATGCACCACTGAGGTGATTTATTCACCGCTTATTCCACATACCCCATTAATGTCACTTAAAATGCAAATAAAAGCCAGTCAACTGTTGGATGCAATAGAATTATGCAGGTGGACCAAAAGACAGCGGCGAGGCAGCAAATCTTATTTTGCAGCTTTGCCTGCTGGGAGTCCTCACTTGTGAGCACAACTCATAACATAGGCCCTGAGTTGGCTAACGGTCCATGATAACAAGGAGACTGTGGAGGTGATGCATCCTAATACTGTCCTCGGGGATAGACCTGTACTAAATGGCAGGTATAAGATTTTTGGCTTCAAAGACTATGCCTCCGCCAACTCCATTGTGAAACCAGAAATAATGCCGTCTGCTTTGCCAGCTTCTCCACGTCTAAAACAAAATGGTTCTAATTAACTTAAACAGAGGGAATGCCAAGGCATTAGCATGTGATTCTATACACACATTTTTTGGCCCTGTAACAATGTCTGAGGATGTCCATGCTTTTGTATGTAGGCTAATTCTGCAAAAATGATGTGATTGCCTTCATTTTAAACTGCTGTGTTTGTGTCTCAGAGCCGGTCACCTGTAACCACAAGGACTTCGCCTGTGCCAACGGCGACTGCATCTCCTCCAGGTTTCGATGTGATGGAGATTACGACTGCCTGGATAATTCAGATGAGGTTTGTGACATGTCTGTGAACGACCAAATAAAGCTACATGTGTGGGAACATTTTTACAGCTAATGTGACACAGTTTGGTCATGCAATTCAACTTCAAAAGTGGAAGAAAACTGAATACTCACCTGATCTGTAATTTATCAAAATGCACAAACACTACAGGGTATACCAAGAGAAAACTGAATCTTCAATACAACCAGGCCTTTCATTGTAGATAGTTCAGCTAATCTACAGTCTATAGTTTCAAATTTACTCTGCAAATTATTATGTTGTCAACTGTGAAGAAAAATATCATTCAGCCTTATATGCACAGGACCAATGCAGACTAATGCATAAATGGTGAATTTTATATAAATGAACTTTCGAGTTTCAGCTCACATTTGGAATAAAGGAAATTGCTCTGAAAATAATCCCATTAAAGGCATCATTTATTAGTGTGATACAAATCTCACAGTCCTTGTTTCCTGACGGTCTTTTTACAGAAACTTCCACAGTTGTGACATAAAGTATATTAGTCCATGAAAGAACCCTGTATTTGTTCACATTTGGGACTCTTAATCCCCCTTTCCCATTTAGTGAAACAAAAACTGTTTGTTTTCAATCCAAATGTGACTGAATGACTTAATTTACGCCGCTCCTTCCACGGCTAATTTGTAATATAATTTTACACTCTAATATGAGAAGAAATGTGCCTTATTTAGCATTCTATGGTGTAAAGAGATTTCGTAGAAAATATCCCATCAGTGGTAATGATGCAGTGTGATGCATAATTCAAGGGCAAAGGCTTGTTATTTGGATTCATTATTCTGGTTAATTTATGGTGCTATTCCACATTTGTACAGTCATTTTTTACATAATCTTTCACCATGACCATTATTAACCCATTATTATGCCGGCTTCGGTGCAGGCTTTCTGGGTCAGAGCAGTCAACTTGTTGCCATTCAATTATAATGCACTATATTTCACTCTCTAAGTAGACTATAGTATATGATATTATTGTTTAAAATGCCAGTAGTTCTCGAGGAGTGAAATAACTTTTTGTGAGGGGTTCGCAGAGGCAGAACAGTATCTTCCTTGCCTCTCAACAAGGAGGTTGTGGGTTCCATTCTTAACTTAGCCCACTACATTGTTGTGAGTGTCCTCCTGATTTCCCCCACATCTAGGGAATTGGTGACCTCACAATTGCCCCTAGTAATGTGAGAGTGGATAATTGTTAGTCAGTAAATAGTCAGTTGGTGTCTGTCTTTGTGTCAGCCTTGCAACTAACTGGCCATTGTCAAGTATGTACCCCACCTAAGGCTCATAGTTGCATGGATTGGCCTTGCCAGACAGTTTTTATCATATCTGTTAACCAATTTTATTTCAATGATAACTAAGACTACTCCTCCAGTCCCCACAATCATCATTTTGACAAATTATTTTCCTTCTTTGTTTATATGCCAGCCTTAAAGGTTGTAGAATATTATGTATAACTGACAGGCCTGAGAACTTTCAGCACTGACAGAGGTGCTAAGTAAAATCAGGTACATTGCAATATGCTAAGAATACCTGTTAACAGGACGTGAAAATGTGAGAATAATACATTAATAGTGTTACTTCAGACAGCATGTACAGATTTGAAGCACACTTATCAAGCCTTGTTCATTCTCGCTAGTTCTTCCATTATGTATTTTTAACAGCATTAGGAACATTATAGTAGGGCTGTGAAAATTCAGTGTTAATTATTGCTCTTCACAATTATAAAAAAGTAAAGAAAAACGAAAAAAACTGAAAAAAACGAATAATTTTGGTTTACACTAGCTTTGAATTACAATAAATACAGATGATGCTCAAATGAAATATAACATTTTAAATAAAGTTAATGGCTTGAACCATTTGAGCTAAAACATTCTTCAGTTAAAATGTATAGAATAAATGGAACTAAATAAATAAATATATTCTTCACCCAATGAATATTCGTCTACAATAATTGCGATTTTTTATATATGACCAACAAAATGTGATTTTTTTTTTCTATTATCGAGGAGCCCTACATTATTGGTGAATTTTGGGCTTTTGTATGTGCTTCTGCAGAAAGGCTGTGAGGCGCACTGTGCGGACGACCAGTTCCAGTGCCACAACAACCTGTGCATCTCTCTGAAGTGGGTTTGCGACGGCCAAGAAGACTGTAAAATGGGAGAAGATGAAAAAAACTGCCAAGGAACAGGTGAAAGACAAATACCTTTTACTCAGAAGATAACAACAAAATAGATGTGAGTCGGTGCAAAGGGCCATTAAAGTCTGTTTCCTGTGTCCATTTATAGACTTGTAAAGAAAATCCTCTGAAAGTGTCATCTTATAAACACATTACTCCATTGTCCGGCCTTCGAGGGTGTTACGATTGTGCTCCTAACAATAGAGACTAGTCTTTGCTTTTGATATTTTGATATTCAGAAATGTTCACATCATACTTTCATGCAAATTGCTTGGGTTTTGGAAAATGCATTTTGCCTGAACAATGTGAGTTCATTTCTCGGAGAAGTAGAAATGGCTCTGTAGCGTTGATTTGTTGAGCTCTAGCAGTTATTTCTGACCAAATGCACTGTTGGCTGTTTGCAATCACTTCTGACATATAGGGTTATTTGTTACTATGAACTTCTAGGAGGTAAGAAGCAGCATGTACAGTAAAATGCAATACTATGCATGGATGACACGAACCTTTATAGGATCACAAACCCTCTAAAATGGAATTGAGCAGAAGACTGACACCAAAAACATCACTTTAACAGATTCTTTATTATTTTTTTTATAAATGGTTTGTCCAGAATCATCTACTGATACTTTCCCACATCGTTACTCCCTTAAACCATGTTAATGATAAATGATCTGAAAAATTAACACAGTCATTAAATCTGTATATGAGTCATACATATTAGCTATTTAAAAACAATAATGATGAGTGCTTTACAACTGACACTAGATTTATGTTACTCCTCAGTCACTCGTACTGGTTGTAAACTGACTGACAGACCACCACCACCAAATACACCATTCTTGTGTTAGTAGACGACTGCCACTGATCCCTACTTATACATCTGTACTTTATTGGATCAGAGGCAAGGCAAGGCAAGGCAAGTTTATTTGTATAGCACAATTCATACACAAGGCAATTCAAGGTGCTTTACAGAAAAGACAAGTTAAAGAACATAATACAATTAAAAACACAACAA
>JAVQKC010049052.1:0-10027 GCA_036025475.1 Philypnodon macrostomus | reverse complement strand
AGTTTTGGCCCGTTATTAAATAATTACTTAATTAATATTCATCGAAGAAGTACCCAAATCGATACAGTTTGGCGTCTTTATGGTATGCACCTGTGTGCAAATGTTGAAACTGATCCGGCTATTTGTTTTTGAGTTATCGCGTTCAAAGCTAGGATCTGCGGACGCGGACGAACACCGACGTGATTCCATAATATCGTCGTTTCGCCGATATAATTATTGGAGTTGCTATTTATATTATTACCAATTGTATCCTACTTTGTTTTTTTTTTGTTGTGTACATTAATTGACTATAAATCATTTTCACCATAGATAATGTAAATTAACTCATTACCTTAGATAATGTATAGCATATTACAAGTGTCTTCTCACAGTAATTGAATTTCTGCTGTGATTGCCGCCTCATTTCTTTGTGCAGATAGTATGGTGGCATACTAATGTACTGTGTTGTTGCAGGGAGTCGCCGGACCCCCAGGACCTCCCGGAGCGGACGGACCCCCTGGGCCCCCTGTAAGCATCCTCTCTTCTTTGTTGCATGTTTTTATACAATTTAATGATATGGAATAAGTCACCTGCTTGTACATATATAGGCTAGGAGTTGATCAAAATTCCACTGCTGTCCATTGCACCACCACTGAATGCCAATTTCTTGTTTCCCAGGGTCCTCGTGGTGTTCAAGGTTTACCTGGAGAGCCTGGTGAATTTGGTCAGAGGGTAAGAGTGTTTTTTTCTCAATATGTTTTACAATCATTGACGTCATCATCCCATATTTCTAATACACCCTGTTGTCTTTTCATGGGCAGTTTCTGACTCCATTTTGGCAATCTCCATATGTCTGTTTTACATCTCACATTATTTTAACACAACACTAGGCATGTGTGGTAATATCTGTGAAGCTTTTGGATATTAAATGGTCAGAAAAGGGCCAAGGAAGAAATACTTTTTAAGTGGGTAGAGCATTTTAATTTTTATTTGGATTGCATTTACACATAGATTTTGCTCTAAATTGTAATTATACCCATTATTATATCGACTACCACTAAATACACCAAAGGACACAATGACAGTAGGAATTATTTATTCCTTAATCATTTCAAGTTGTGTTCTACCACCTGCCACTCCTATTCCTAAACACTTACTAGAGCACTTGTGTGCAGTATAATAATTGTGTAAAACAAATACGAATTGATTGAGAATGCATCTTTATAATGGATAAATGTGGAAGTACAGATTCATCCATTTCTGTTTGTGCTTTTAATCCATTCTGATTTGTCAGTAGGAGGTCACTGCATTACATGAAGCAACCACGTTTTCCTAGATGTGCTTTATACATGAGGCACATTCTAATCTCCATTGAAACTTCATGTCATAATCACTTTAGTTTGCTGTGCAGTGTATGTCCCTGCAGTAGCTTAACATAATTTGCTCTTCCAAAACATTAGCAGAGTCACTGACCTCTCTATCTCCATTCGACTGGGAGCAATTAACTTCTCATCAACAATATGTTCAAATCAACGAGTGCAGCTGCTCGGTCGGACAGCGGCCTGCAGCCAACCCCTCCTCTAGCCCAGAATGAAAAAGAGTATAGAGTGTGTACTTATGCAGATGAGCTCCTGTGAGATGTGCAGATTTACTTTTCATTTATATTTATAAAGGGATTAGATTGTGTTCAGAGTTAACAATATCTCAACAAATCTCCCTCAACATATGTTAGGATTTTGACTCTATGTAAAACACTTGCTGAACCACTATTGCTCTAATTGCAGTCTGCATGTCCTCTCTGTGTTTGTGTGGGTTCTCTTCAGCTACACCAGCTTCTCCCCACTATCCAAAGACGTGTGTTAGGGGGTGCGGGGACTCTAAATTTCCCTTAAATGATCAATGTGAAAGTGTATATCTCTGTATCAACCCTGCGACTAACTGGCTATTGTCCAGGGTGTAGACTGCCTACGGTCCATAAGGAATGGGATAGGCTCCAGTCAGTCGCACACAACACCACTAAAATAAGCTAAGGACGATGAATGAATGAGATGTGGCTTATAGTGTGATCTACTGGAGTTGAAGATGAACATGAATGTGGTTTGAGTAGGTGGTGGGTGGAATACAGGTTGGCTGGGAGTGGGAGTAGTGATATATAAGGGTGGTCTGGAGCAGATAAGGCCAGTATGGTTCAGTGAATGTTGGTCAACTGTGTCGCTGTTTGTTGAATGCTGATATCAAACAGGGGCACAGCCTTGAGGACATAATAAAACTATACATTAAGACATGGATGTGTGTCTAATGTCAGTCCCGCCCCCTGTGGTTGGCAATTGTAACCCACTTCATGCCGTGATTGGCTTCAGTCAAGTGTAACCCCAATATTGTGAATAAACCAATCAAAAACAATTACATGTAATTATTGTTAACCAGTGTGTAAAATGTAAACCAGGTCAAAAGCAGGACTAAACATGAACTAAATACGATCTAAATCAGGTCCAGAAAAACAAAACCCAGACTATAAAATCCTGCTGTAACATTGTAAATCATTGTAGTTAATTTAAATGTCTCATATTGTCCACCAGGGAAAGAAAGGTGAAAATGGTTTGCCTGGAGTAGATGGCCTTCCTGGACCTATTGTAAGTACCATTTGATATATGCTAAAAATGAGAACCGAAAAAAAAACATCTTTAAGTCAGATCATGATTTGTCATGAGCCACAACACATTATTCACAGCATGGTATAATGAAAGGCTGTTAAACTGTCTAGATTAAAAGTAGCAACTCATTTTGCAAATTGCTTCCTAAGGCAAAATACAGCACCTGTTTCAGAAATTATGTGCTTTCAACAGTGTATTCAGAGCTCCCTCTAGTGGTTCTTAAAGGTTTTACAAGTAGTATAGGCTAACATGAAAAGAAACAATAAAATAAAGTATTTTGACAATGCAGCGGTTAGGGAAATCATTTCTGCCCAAGTTGGCTTCTATTAGCAAACTAGAATGAATGGGATTTATTGCCCAACCCTTCATGCATTATAGTTTTATCATACACTGTAAAAATAAATCTTAATGTTAAATTGGGTTTTATGTTCTAGGGTCCTCAGGGTCCACCCGGGCAGCTAGGAAACCCCGGACTTACTGGACCTCCTGTAAGTAGCTGGAACATAGTATACATTTTCTTATGCACAACCGTTATAATTCTTTTATTTTGAAGGGTCTACCTGGTGAAATTGGATTCTCTGGTAAACCTGGAGAGATGGGGAAGCCTGTGAGTAACACATTAATGCGTTTATTTGCTTTATTATGTGCAGAGGTGGGCAGAGAAGCTAAAAATTGTACTTGATATTGTTACTGCAAAATCATATTACATAGGTGGAAGTAAAAAGTTGTCATTGATGTACAAAACTTATGGAAGTATAAATGCTCTGACATTACATATGTATAGAACTCACGGATATATTTACGGATGTAATGGCAGTATAAATTATTCTCATATTTCCTGGTTTGAGTGAGACTGACAGACGGTTGAAGAATGAGAGGAAGGGGAAAGGGTAGTGCATCAGTCAAACTTTCAAACAGACTTTTTTTGGTTTGTTTTTTACCTGCACAAAATCAGGTACTGCAACTTTAAGTAAAGGTGTTGTACAAAATAATGTCTTAACCAAGTAAAAGTAGAAAACCTATTGCTATAAACCTCAATTTATTAAAAAAAAAAAATACTCAAGTAAACATAACTGAGTAAATGTAATGTGTAACTATGTCCTGTTCAAATGACTTGTTCTATGTTTATACCAGTGTAACAATAACTCATCTGTCCTTCCTGTCCACAGGGACTTCCTGGTAAAGACGGCCTGGATGGTCTTCCTGGAACTGATGGTGCTCCGGTCAGTATGTCCTTTACAGTAACATGGTTTCTCCTCTACAGAAGGATCAGATGAAGCAACAACTATCCATATCATAGAAAATCAATGAAAAACATAGCATGCTTCGAAGGGACAAACATGTTTTCATCTGTTGTCATTATGCCCCCTCATTCCATTCCAATATTAAATTTTTGTGTGGCTAGTGTGTAGAAGTAAAAAAAAAATCTATAATCTATAGTCCACACAACTGCTCAAATTTTAAATAAATAAATCCACTAATCTTAACCTTAAATTTCTAGTGTAAAGTTGGCTCCTAATTCAACAAACATTTTAAAAAAAAATATTTTTCAGGATATCAAAGAATATTTTATAGCATACCGTGATATCACATATGCCATGCAACATCATCAGTCCCATATGTTGGTCCAAAGATATCCAATCAGATTGCCCTTGAACATGATATAAAAAAAAAAAATATTTAAAAAAAATTGTATATGGAACAAACAAAGCATAAACAGGCATGTCCTGAAAAGTGGTCCTTTGAAGCCAGTAGTGTCTGAACACTCATTGATGGAAACAATATTATGGCTTATTCCCACCTGCCTGAAGCATTTGCACAGAACTATAAAACAATGGCTTTATATGAAACTGGCAAAAGATTACAAATGTCAAACATATTTATTAGTCACAATAATCTGTAACCAATAAATAATGTGAGTCATTCTGGTTCAGATCCCAACAGTATCTACAAAAATGCTTGTAAATGCAGCAGTATATATTGGAAAAAGACATGACATGAGCGTTTGTAATTGTGTCTGAAGGGACCCAGGGGAGAGCGAGGAACTGACGGTTTTCCTGGAAAGTCTGGGCCTAAGGTACAGTAACCACACAAGCAGCTTATGAGATCATACACATATCTTCATTAGGGGTGGGCGATATGGAATACAATGTTTTAAGCCAAGATCAAAATTTTTATTTGATGATTTTAGTTCACTTTTATTTTTTATCTTACACAGAAGCCACCTGCAATCATAGTCTTCATAAGTTCAGTGTACATACAATCCAACATTCATCATAATACTTAATACTATTTATTTGTATATTTTATTGATATGAACTCTGGCATTTGTACAGTAAATATGACAGGGAAGAGCAGAGCATAAATAAATGCACTATAGCACAATTTTATACTTCATATCACGATTCAATCTTTTATCACCATATCGCACAACCCTATTCTTTATTATGGAAATGAGATATTTACTAACCTAATGGGGCTATCCTCAGGGAGTTGAAGGACCTCCCGGACCTAGAGGGCCCCCTGGGGAGAGGGTAAGTGCACTGCTACAGTTATTAATTTCGCCTCCTGTTATCAAAGCCACTTAACTATATCATATTTCTTCTTGCCCAGGGAGTTGCTGGGTTACCAGGGCAGAGAGGTGATGATGGAGGAAGAGGAGAAAGAGGTGTTCCGGTAAGCTCAAACAATTTGCATCAACAAAACTAAATAAACAGTACCAGTTTGGACACACTTTCCCATCATCATCATTGTCAAGTTTTTATCCTTTTTTGTATTCCACTTTCCGTATTTACTTTCAAGTAGGGATGGATAGTAAATACACTTATGTACTTAAGTATTATTATTAATATTATGCAGAACTAAAAAGTAGTCCAAATCCCCAAAATTCAAAATTTGTAAAATAAGGTGATCTGTATATATAGATATATCAAAATATGTTACAGTACCAGTCAAAAATGAGGCTGAAAGACAAGGGCAAGATGACATGAATAGTCCATTCATTTCACTGGGCGTGTCCAAACTATTGACTGGTACAGTATTAGAAACAACAACTTTTTGCAACAAATTAGGAAGTCTTTCTAAACTGTTCTTATTGTGGAGCCTTGTTTTCTGATCATTTTAGTGTGACCCACATATCTGTTTTGGAATATCTTAGATTCTCATATTTCTGTTCAGACTACATGGCAAGAACCCACAGTAACAACCAACTTTCAAACTTTTGGCATCTTAGGCAAGAATGTGGTTAACACCTCGTTTTTGGGTTTAAAATAAAGTAGTTGGGAATTGGAAGGAGTGTGTTGTTTTCGGGTAATGTAGCTTCACAGTTTTAATCTTTTGTTTATCTGTCTACCATCTAACACAGAAAATCTCAGAGGATTAATTGTTTTGTTTTGTGTTCTAGGGAGAGCGGGGCCTGAATGGAGTCACTGGGCCTAAGGGAGAAAGAGGCGACAAGGTAAAAATGATAAACGGATTCAAAACTATAACAAGATTTACGGCATATTTATTGTGTGTTTTGTGGTTTCAACATGTCTCTATTGGATATACTTATGTAAATATTATGCAGACTGTGTGAACATAGTGTCTCTGTCTTCAGGGTGAAGTGGGCGCTCGGGGACTACCCGGAGCACCAGGAAACGTGAGTCCACTACCTGTGTGAATATATGTTGGAGAGACAGAAGATAATATATTTAAAGACTGAAGGACGGAGATGCTGAGAATGTGTTTGCTGTTTGGTAACAGGTGGCGAGTGTCATCCCTGAACCTGGTGAACCGGTAAGTTTATTTATTATGGTTTGTAAATCAGAATCTATGTAAAATATTGCATTAAAAATAAATGATTGTAACATGCTGGAGGTGACACTGGGTGGGGAGTGTAACAAATGCAATATTAGGATGGATACACATCAGTTGCTTTCACATTATAGAATGGGGGCAAGAGCCACTTCCAAGTTCCAATTTTGAACCTATTTTTAATTTTAGTCATTAGGTCATTATAGTGATCTTATGGCTTCATGTCTATTGGTGCAGGCGTAATAGAAGAATATCACCACTTTGCACTCTTCACATGCATCAATTTAGTAGGAAAACCTTTCTATCAGTTTTTGTTTCATGTAGGCCCATTCTTTGCAGAGTTATTAACTAATAGTCAGACCAATACATCTGCATTTTGATTGATTTGATTTTGCATTTCTGCGCACTATAGACTTAGAGAATGGTGTGACATAACAAGTGTTCTAATTTCAAAGGGGAAACCTGGAGAGAAAGGAGAAAAGGGTGATCAAGGGAAACCTGGAGAGATTGTAAGTAATATTTATGTTACTACTGGGTTTAAATATGTGGCAGTATACCAAGACAACCACTAGATGTCACTAGAGGATAAGTGCATTAGGAGTAGCTTTTTTTAATAAGCAAATAATTACTATGGCGTGGTAGTGCTTTTGTGGTAGTGCTTTTTCAACATTTGCTAACATGCATCAAACTTATATTAGTGGCAAAACACTGTTGTATATTTTTGATGTACACATTTTTCCTCCTAAGGGTGCAAGGGGATTACCTGGAGAACAAGGCTTTAAGGGTGCTCCTGGACTACCAGTAAGATATAATTACCTCATATCATTTATTCAGAACACAGAATTTTATATATATATATATATATTTTTTGTCTCAAGGGCCCTAAAGGTGACATTGGACTTTCAGGAGAACCAGGAAGAGTTGGTGACCCTGTGAGTAGTACTTATCAACAGTGTTTTGTATCTGTTGTTAATTATAATCTGTGTGAATGTACAATGTGTTTCCTGTAGGGTTCACCTGGTGTCGCTGGTGCTCAAGGTTCTCGTGGTCTACCGGGCAATGTGGTATGTTTTTATGACATTTACTATATGATCTACTACAGTGGTTCCCAGACCTTTGACAATGAGTAATAGCTAGTCTCAAAATTAACCTAGGTCAAAACCAGGGATAAACCAGTACAAAACTAGTTCTAATCCAGAAGAAACAACACAATAAATACAATACAAGACTAAATCAATTTAAAATGAAGACTAATCCAGGTCTAAGATCTTTCCTTGGCCTAAACCAGCAAGGATTAACCAAATCTACTCCAACTCCAAACACAATACAAGGACTTAATATAGACTAAACCAGATCTAATCCATGTTTAAGATAGGTCTAAAATGTGCCTAAACCAGGACTAAGCAGGACTAGCACCACAATCAACCCCTTTGTGTTACTAATGAAATAAAACAACTCATATTCAGTATGTGAAACACTGCTCTATTGTATACAATTGACTCTTTATTTCCTGCTATACTTGTTTTCTAGGGTGTCCCTGGCATCATCGGGCCTCCTGGTCCAGCTGGACTCAGAGGAGACAAGGTTAGTCCCCTGCTTTATAACCATGGGAACATTGAAAATTCAGTGTGTTGCTTTTAGATTATATTTTGCTATGTTGAGATGGCAGCACACAATATGACAGTGCCAGCAGAGACCTTGGATGTCCTCTGTTATGTTTTGGCAAAGGAATGTCAGACTTGTCAAACTGTTCCGTACATTGTGGAGTTTAACAATAGCTATTTAGAGGACATTTGAACTATTTTGTTTTTGAAGTGTTATCTGAATAAGGCCTATGGAAAAGACAGCATTTTCAGCTCAAATCACATTGTCCGTGTTTTATGTCCCTGATTTGGTCAAATATGAACTACTTTAGTTTTAGAGCAGTATTTTGAAGCGATAAAACGTTAGATGACCTATGTTTGGGCCCTGACCCAGTATTTGACACCCAGCTGCACTACAGTAAGTACTTACAAAGACTAACATAATTTACTACGTTCCCTCTCTCAAGCTTTGAACTTCTGCTGTAAGTTCTCAGCTAAAAAACATAAACGCCACAGAGCCCTAAGTACATGTCTTATCAGGTTTCTTGCTAATATTTTATAATGTAAGTGTAACATTCCATCTTTTGAATGGTTCAAATTGGAAGCACATTTTTCTGTCATTTTTCTTTAGCTGCTGAGATATTTCAAAGCTCCTAAGCCACCAGCTGAAACCTGGTGTAACCTTGTTCTTAATTGTAATGTCTATTTTAGGGCGATCCAGGTAAACCAGGACAATCAGGTCCCATAGGCGTACCTGGAGATCCCGGTCAGACTGGACCACCCGGACCTACTGGGAAAGGAAAAGATGGACAAAATGTAAGTTATACTACCAGTGACATTTTAACTAGATTATTATACCAATTTATCCACCTCTATGTATTCCTATAACTTACAAGGGGGATGTCAAATTTTGAACAAAGACTTGTGTCATAGCAATCGATTTCTTTAAGATAAACCAACACTGTATAAGTCATTCAGTTATCCCCTATGTTTTGTATCTCTATCTGTGTTGTGATACAAAACCTTTTTTGCAATTTACCTTTACTTGGATCAATGTGAGCAGAGATTTGAATCTTTTTCACTTTAAAAAGAAATCTATCACATGGTCAGTAAATATTATTGGCTTTTTTTCCATTTTAGTCTTTAGCTTCTACTGGGCAGTAATGGATGTTTTTGTGGATTAAGGTTTACTCTGGTTTTTCAGCTCTTTGCTAATGAATCAACCTATTAATTTAGACCTTGAGGTTTTTGCTAAGAGAATCGTATTATTTAATTCCACTCTCCCATGTCTAATAATGTAATATATTCTGACCTGCCATTTAAATGTACTTTCTTTTTAAAACGTATTTAGTTTTACTTGATGCTAATCTGGGATTATCGTGCTACAGTGCATTCATTTACTTCTGCTCTTCACCATAATTTTCATTGTACAATGCCAGCGTTCATACAAGTATTATGATGAACACCAAATTGAATGTACATTGAATTTGTCTACACTGATTGCAGTGGTCTCCTGTGTAAGACAGTCAACAAAAATCGTGACATTGTATTTTTTACCATATCGCCCGTCCCTATGTTGAACACAATTTGACCCTAGTTGTAAGCTGAGGTGGAGGAAGAGTGAGAGGGATCTAATTTAGGCCCTATCCACTTAAAAATCTTGAATTCTTTATTGAATGGAGCTTTTTGTGCATTTATCATATAAAAGGATTTGCAAAAGGAATTATTTAAGAAAATCACCATAATTTAGGAGTAAATACCAAATAAATCAGGCTTGAAATTATACACCAACAGTTCATTGTGTAGTCTTCAAAATATACTGAATAATGAAAAATGTAATGCATGCTAGTGAGGTGAACATTTTTGACTCAGTGTGTGAAATGGCCTTTAAAATGAATGTAATTCCCTCTCAAGTCGAAAATGACGAAACCAAGTTGCTCTTAAAGTTACGGGCTTTAATGACAAAAGCTTCAGTGATGCCACGGATGCCGTGAGAACTGTTAAGACATACAGACA
>JAVQKC010049024.1:0-27888 GCA_036025475.1 Philypnodon macrostomus | reverse complement strand
ATTGTTACTTAGAAATTATATTCATCACTAGAAAATAAAAGTGGTCACCGAAATAATTATGTAGCATATTGCTTTATGTTGTATGACAAAGTTTGAAAATATGAGTTTCTTGTGGCTGAAATGTATTAATATTATTATTATTATTATTATTATTAGTATTATTAGTATTATTATTATTATTATTATTATATTTTGTTTTTATTTTATTTTATTTTATTTACAGTATTATTATATGCAATTTTTTAAACCCAAATCTGAAAAAAAAATTTATTTGTATGAAATCATGTATGAAATGTATACAGTTAATTAAGTCATTATTTTGACTTTTCATTTTATACCCTTACGCAAGTACAATTTTAGATGCTCTACCCAGTTCTGGCCCTCATCTTAACAAACCAGCTCAAGCATTCTCCAAGCCTATAGAGTTAGGAGCCAGAGGTGCCAGAAGTGGGGGAAAGTCTGCATTTTAACTTTATGATGTGGTAACTAAGGCGCTGAATAAGGTAAGCCTGGACATAAAAAGCCTGGCACATCTAATGTCATTGTGTTTCTTACTTATATGGCCACTTCTCACCACACTGTGTTTGTTGATCTGCCAAGAAGTACACATGATAAAAAGCTTGTGTTTTACGATCCACTTTAGGAGGTATTTGGCAAGACACATACAGTAATATAGTGTACGGCTTTCCACAATATAAATGACACATGGAGATTAGCCAAACTATCAACGGAGCACCAAGGTGTTGGGCCAAGACCCCCGACCTTTTCTCACTAGACCAAAAAACCAACAATAATAGGCAATCCTTTCACAAATTACGTATTTGGTGACATGTCTGGTGAAAGACATAGTAAAAGCTTTTTGGTTATTGTTTGAGAAGAACGTGGTTGCAACATTGGCCCAATTTCACAATGGTTCCTTATTGACTTGGCTAATTACTTTCCATCAAAATTGATCATTAGTTTTGCTGTTATCATGCTAAAAGTAAAAACAGCCACAAAAATAAACCAAAACTTGTTGGAAATAAAATGTACTGTATGTTATTTTTTTTTTATATGCCTGATTTAATAACAAACTGAGCACTGCTGTGGGAGAAGCACAATATTGTAAGGGGTGTAGTTACCAAAATGTCTGCCAATCTGCAAAGAGTCTGCACTTCAACACTGCTCTGGATAAACTGAGTTGTAGCACACAAAGTGAGCACTACTGGACTCTCATGGTCCTACTTAAGAGGTGTTTGGCTAGATCCATTGCACACATAAGGAGTAAGTAAGAAGAAATCATTTACATTATGGAAATGGGCCAAACTATCGTCACGCCAAAGTGTTGGGCCGAGACCGCCAACCTTTTCTCACCAACCCAAAAACTCCAACAATAACAGACTATAACTCTTCTTTTTACGTCTTTAAAGCGACATATCGGGTCAAAGACACAATAAAAATGAACCCAATATCCTGGAGACATGTTGTCAGTCATCCTCCGCCCTGCCTCACGGTAACAATAGGCCCGGTTCGCCCGGCAAATTTGATCCGGTGACTCTATAGCCTTCGGAAAGCTTTGTCGCAGGTTGCTTGCCAGTGGAGGTATTAAGGCTTGCTGTGTTATTCTTGGAGGAGTGGCTCTGAGTTAACCTCAAATCAAGGCCTGTAATTTGTGGTTGATGGCACACTTTGAGATGTGTCTGATCTGGGCGCCTCGGGCTCCCAGGCACGGGAACTTGATTAAAGACAGTTACATGTGGGAACTACTGAGCTAACCACAAGCTGCAGAGCCGTGTCAGCCGCGTGCATGTCATGTGTCTGCAGAAGAGAGGAGAGATAGATATCGAAGAGCTCGGAAGACAGGGGGAAAAGGATTTAGAGCTAAGACCTGGAAAAGTCCGAGGGTTGCAGAACATAACAATCAAAAGGTATTTTTTTGACTTAGAAGATTTCAGATTTTGAGGAGATAAAGGTGCCACTCATCGTGAAAGGAGGATTGAGACAGAGCAAGGGTGAAGCTTTGAGGAGTAGTTTCCAAAAAAGTATGTTCTGGTGAAACTTGACATGACTTTTGGAGACTTCAGCTCATTTGGAAATAATGCATTTTATTATAATGTGGTTCAAATGATGGATGCTTAATGCCATTACTACCCCGACAGCAAAGTGTATATCGGAAAAACGGCCCCATACGTCTGCCCCATACGTCTGCCCAATACGTCTGCCCCATACGTCTGCTACAACTGTCACCAACGGGCACCTTAATCAGACATTGTGTGATTACTAAGGGTTTTAATATTGTTAACACGCAAATCATGACAAACATGGGAAGGGTCTATTTGACTTTTTTGATTTATCTGGATGTTTGTGAAGAATATTTTTGCCAAATTTAGAAAATTCCCTAAAACTACATTCTTCCTTCAGTCTATAGGGGGCACTATAGAGGTAACTGCCATCATATTGGTCTAATCGGGCAAAGTATGTGCAAGTTAGAGGCTGTCAAATATACCTGACTTCCCACATTCAATCCAAAATGGCCGACTTCCTGTTTGTTGTAGGGTGGGGTCATAATAATATTTTATGTTGGGTACACTGTGGAGAGTCACTGTACCAAGGTTCATTGCTCTCTGCCAAAGTAAGTGTGTCCAGGGTCGGACGAACACCAACGTGATTCCATAATATCGTTGTTTCGCCGATATAATTACTACACATAAATCTTTAGTTCTAGCAATCTATATTTTTTCAATTTGTCTTAATGGGACAAAATGAGCACTGGTGGAAGCGAAGCACACCTTTTTTACTTATATATCTTGTTTGAGTTTAAAAGCTTGGTGATTTACCAATTTTTTTGTATATTTTTTAAGTGAAAAAAAAATCCTATTGGGTTTGTTCATAGACATCAGCATATCCCTGCAGGGCTGTCATACACAGAGAATTCCATTTGTAGAATTTCCCCTCTATAGGCCACCAAAATAACTATATGTTACTTCTTTATGATCAGTCTAAAGCAGGGGTGTCCAAACTATGGCCCGGGTGCCAATTGCAGCCTGCAGAGCAGTTTTTTGTGACCTGCAGTCTTACCTCTCGATTGGCCCAAATTGTCTTTTTAATACATGCGATTCGACATACTCCAACTAAAAGAAAGCATTCATTGTAAAACTAGATATTTTTCCACTTTTCTGTGTGGATATATAGGGAGACTGAGTGAAAAAAGCTGCCATAAGCTATACCAGTAAACAAGAACAACCTAGGGGGATTTTTGATAAAGGGAAATCAAGTCACGTCAGCAAGTGGACCCTCCTTGGTAATCGTTTTTGACAATGTGGCCCCTATGTGGCAGGGGGGTCCTGCCACATAAGATGCAGTACATCTTTGCATTGTCATTGCATGTATGTAGTATATGCATTTGTTGTTCATTAAAGAATGAATGGCTGTGATTCTTTAGTGATGCACTTTACTCTTTATTACTCTTCCTTCCGTCCCAAACTTAACCAATTTATCATTCTTTCATTGCTGTTGAAGATGAACTTTAGTAACCTATATATATATTTTGCATTTCCCTCAGCTCAAATTAGCATGTGTCCCACCTTAGCCATTCCCCCATTCTTTTTCAGGGTCATGTCCAGTTTCTTCTCCACCCCTCTCCCCCTCCTACTATGTCTACACCACCCAAGAATAGATGTTGAAAGCGCTCGAACACAACAGCGGCGCACCTTTCAGCGAGCCTGTGCTCTTAAGGAATTTGAAGTGGCAACAAAAAGCATAGCCTCCTCTCTTGCCTAAGCACCAGTGCATATAGTGAACAACTATTTACCCAGTAGCCCGAGCTGCGGAGCCACCTATGGATTCATTAGCTAACGCGGAGCCACCCCCTTCTTTAGTCCCATACCAACTGCACTCTATCGCACTCTTTCTTTCTTTCTTTTTTTGGGGGAGGCTGTCTAGAAGAGGTTTTTAAGCCTAGCCAGTGTTTGTAATTAGCTCCCAATGCTGGAAAAGGAGCGTGTTGAGGTGGGTGTTAATAGGGCTGGCCGGGCCCTTATGCTCGCAGCAGGCTCGGAGGAGAAACAGAAACCAGTCTTTGTTCCCGGGATAGGCAAAAAGACAAAAAACAGGCATTAAAAAGTGTGTTCAAGGACCTGTGGAAAATATTAACTGGCATATTTCAAAAAGAGCACTTAAAACGCAAGGCCGTATAATGGTTGTCACCTCAGCTGGTAACTCTTTGGCAGATTGGAGCATACAATTTGGAGACAAAAAAAGACTTCGAAAAGTTTATATGTCCCGTCAGTTTAGGTTCAGTAGATGGTCATGCCTATATTAAGACAGAAAAGGCTTTCAAAAGTGGAGAATTGAACCATAGCTGTTCACATGCTCTAACAAAAACTGTGCGACTACCCTCGTCCTAAGACTTCAGATGGTAAGATGGTTGTTGGATAGCCAAAAGACAAACAAAAAACAGACTGTGTGCAAGGACTTCTGGAAAATACATAATATATTTGTGTTTTAAAAAGAACACTGTCCACAAAGATTCCAAATGGTAACATTTTGGCAGGTCTGAGCACACCATTTTGAGTTCTAAAATGCTTTGCACAAAAACTGGGCTTTTCAAGTGTTCTACATCAGCTAGTTGTAGTTTGTATTGTCTCTACACATTAACGTAATTTTTTTTTTTTTTTTTTATAAATACAATGATCAGGTACACATCATGATAAAACAATCTCTAAACAGTGGTCAAAGGAAAGATCAAAGGTAAACCAGCAAAAAGTGATACAAAGGCCAGTCTGTGTGGTCCCACAGACAAGATACTGTAACATGCTGAAGGTTCATGCTGTTCTCCAGATACATAAAAATGGAACCATATTGGCAGGTGGTCATAATAATAATATCTGATCAAAACAAACCAACAAATGATTAATGAAGCTTAACCAGTGACTCATTTGAGTTTTAGTAAAACTAAAATGACCTACATCAGCTGATACTAGATCTTTGCCATCCAGATAAATCAGAATTTGGCCAAATACAGGATTTCTAAAGTGTTCTAAAGTTGTTTTAATCAATAGAATGGTAACTTGGGTATTATCACTGATTGGACAGAGTGTGTTCTTGTCCAGTCACTTTCAAAAGAGAACAAGCACAAAAATCTCAGCTTTGAATCTTCCATCGCTGGGGTCAGAGGTCAAACGCGCTGGGAAAGCAGTGGGCGTTATTCCGATCCCTTTCAAGCTTCTTCCCTCTTTTTCTTTTCTGGCATCTCCACATTAACAGTGAGGCTGCAGCAGCAATCCATTACAGTGTCAGAGTTCTTGTTGTGTGTTGGCCTGGGAGCACAGTCAAACAGCCTGTTTTCATTTGTGCAGGGGGGAAGGCCGGTCCCCTGCCCCTCCAGATGTGCCTTGATCAAGGAGAGTTGACTATGAGCTTTGTGTGCGCAAGGACACTAATGTGATTATGTCACATATTTTCAGCTGATTCCCATTGCTATTAGTCGTGGTGTGGGGTCCGCGTTTCAATAGCCTGGTCAGGATGAGAGCTGGAGGGATTTTTCTTTCAGCAAACTGGGAATCCGGGCCAACAGAGAACACAGCGGATTGTGTTGTGGGAGAGTGGATGTGTGTGTTTCTGGCTGCAGACATCTTTCTTTTTGAATACTACAGAGCTATATTCAAACTCCAGTTTAATGCCCAAGACATTATTAATAATTGCTATACATCAAAATGTATAGCTAGACATTTTATAGCAAAAGTCGTATGGTGCATGGTTTGACTGATACTGTACACTATATTTTCTATAGCACCCTCACTGGCCCTTTTATAACATAGACCATGTACATATAGTGATACCCCGTGCCACTTAAAAGATAGACTTCTTCAGACTTTGATGAAATGAGAGGTTACCTAATGCTGTTATCCTGACTTCTGGCACCTGCTAAACTGCAACTCATATTTTTTTTTCCAAACCACTCTCTGTAAACAATGTGAAAATCTAAGTAGATCAGTTCTCATAAACAGTGTGCTATTTTGTGATTTGGGTTTGAATTTGAAAATGTTCATACATTTCCATTAACGGACTTATGCCAAATAAGTCTCTATCCCATGTAACCTTTATCCAGTAGTTAGCGATAATGACTGTTGTTCCAATCCAATATGGCCACCAGACATTGTATGTATAAATATTGTATGGATTGAAAACATATGTAGTTTGATTCTTTTGGTGCAAATGTATCTGTAATAGTGTTGTACTGTACTCTGATGAACAGGTGTCTTTCATAGAGTTGATTGGTGTGTAAAGAGTCCCTCTAAATGAAATGAGGCTTTTTTTTTTTTTAGACAAAATCTTCTATGGTTTATCTTTATAGAATTTCTAACTGGGGCCCTGTCCACATGGAGACCAGTTTAGACATATCCACAAAGGTATTTTATCGTTTATGCGTTACGTCCATACGGATCCGGCGTTCTGGAAGCCCGAAAACGATAATTTTTTAAACCAGGTCCCAGAGTGGAAAGATTTCAAAATGGTGGATCCGCATTTCCATGTTTACGAGCAGTACTCCTCTTTTCTGAAACAATATCTTTGTGGCCCCTCCTCGCTCTTATAACCCACTGCACTCTGACAATAACAACAAACATGGAGTTGCCCATTGTTTTCGTGTTACAGCACCACCAACGGGCCCGTCATACACACTACAGAGTTTCAGTGGAGCTGCGTGAACCCGTGTGGACACAGATGCTTTCTAAAACGATGCCGTACGACAGATGTTTTTGAAACTATACTGTTTTTGTCTCCATGTAGACTAAGCCTGGATCTCACTTGGCAGCAAATAAGATTGTGTTCTTAATAACTTACCCGGTTCAATAAAGGTAAAAAAAAATAATCTTTTTTTTTACCTGACTAGCTAGTACAACATTCTGTCAAAAGTGCCTATTGGAAATGAGATGCAAGCAGAAATATTAATTACTGTACGTCCCAGACCTCATTATTAATTTTCTTTTTTAATTACAATTGACCATTTCACTTTTGGATATTCACTTCACAATTGTACATTTTTTATTAATTCTATCTTCTGCTGTCTCCCCAATACCTTTGCCAAAACCCAAAAGGTCTAGTCCCACATGGTGACTACCAATCTCACCTGATGGCAGACAGAAGCCATTGGACGTCAGATTTTGAGTAAGCCTTGTGTCAGCTCTGTGTGTATGCTGTTTTCTCTGGATCGTACCAATGTGCAGCATCCCTCTCACTTGTCGGTAGATTAGGGGCCAGCTGGAGAGACGGCTCCATCATCTGTGAATCCAAATGGTGAACCCCACTCTCCTTTAAGCTGCCAGTCTGGGTACAACAGGATTAGGCCTCCTGCTCATTCACTGGGCCTAGATATTGTCAAGCATCCTCTGCCAGACCATGTGACAAGACTGGCCATTGTTAAACTAACTCTTCTATTTCTTAAAAGATGAATTGGTATCAAGTAAGAATGAAGTGTTTTAAATAGGCATACCTGTTGATAGCATGGACTACAAATGATGTAATGACAAGATCTAAAAGCTATGGAGAGGAGAAGGTGGGTGAGGCTAGACACAGATCCCTCCTCTGTTGGCAAAATTGCAGTCACAGTAAATCTTGTTTTGATGACATGCGGGAGTGCTTAGCAGAGGAAGCAGCTAAAGGGTCCCGAGAAAGTACAAGTAAGTCGGTCAACACTGGATATCAGATGGCAAAGTTAGCATCTCACTGGGACTTAGTTGAGATTTTCTTCCTTGACTAGACAAAATTACATAAGAAGCTGGTATGGTTACGGCATAAGTTATAGGTGAGTCCTTTTCTTTCAGGGCCCATTTGTATAGTCTTTCTTTACAGAGTTACTTTGTTTATCAAAGTTTAGAACTGGCACAAAGTGTGGGTAGAGTTTTGGGTTTAATGTTGGTGAAGCAAGCCTTGAGCCTCCCACATGAAAGAGGGGCGAACTAACAAATCTACAGGGAGTCCCTATAGACATGTAAAGAAGAACTAGAAATGACAGAACTGACCGTATACCGTGTCAGTGATTTTTTATTTATTTTTTGGATGATATAAAAGAACTTTCATAGTCAGGTGGCCCCCACCAATGTGCAATTTCAATCTGGCTTATAGAAATATCATGTAATCTTTTATAAAGCTATTTATATTATTGTCTATTTTGTATTCTATTACTGGGAATATAGCATTTAGCAAGTGGAAGAAAATGGATGGATGGCATTAGTCAAAGCAAACCACACAATATCTCTGATTTATTTTGTACTTTTCTAGACATGCTCTAGATTGGTCCATTATCAATTTACTCCATTGCACACTGGTGATAAGCTATCTTTAAAGCCACTGCTGCCCTGGGTCAGAAAGGCAACAAGATGGTAGTATGCACTGGTTGGAGTGGGAATCGAACGGCCAACCTTGTTCTTGGATGACAGGCTTTTTAACAATACCCAATAACAATGCAATACACCTGATACCAAATACACCATCAACATTTAAAAACTTTCAATGTATTTCAGCGATAGCATCATGTTAGCCTACTGTACAGAGCGGTAAATGACTTGTATTGGAATCATATCAGCGTGGCTATAATACCGGTCACTGTCCACTCTGAGACACTTGTGGCAGGACGTCTCATGTTTGCATTGGTCCAGGCGGGATAATCCGCCTGTCAACAGTTTGTTAAATGCAAGAGCCATTTTCTGGGTTCATCACTGTTTGGAGCAGATTAGTGGAGGCTAGTGGATCTCATATGGCCCGGTCAGAGGCCATCATTGAGGGGCTTAACGGATTAATGTTGTCTCTCTCTCACTCTGCTTCTCCAATATTCAATCAAACTGTGGCAGGGCTATGGGACAGTTGCACTATAAAAATTTATTAAGTTTGTACAACTCAAATCATTAAAGTTTATTTTACTCAAAAATATTGAAGTAGATATAATTTAATAACTTTATTACAGTCTATGAAATATTTTGACAGGGTTACTAGAATGCATTAATCAACTGAATTGTGTGGTTTGTATTTAGTTATTTACATTTTGATTTAAAAATGACATTACTTACATGAGTGCAAGAATCCTGAGATGTTGCAGGTGTCTGGAGTGTATCCCAGCAACTATGGGCCTCAGGCGGTGTACATCCTGGGCAATGATAAGTCCATTCAGAGGCCATTTAGATATACCTATTCTAACACATGCATCTCTTTAGATGTTGGGAGGAAGCCAGCGTACCTGGAGAGAACCCACTATAACATGGGGAGAACATGTAGCCCAGAGTGAGTGAGTGAACTTTTTAGCACTATTGTGTTTTACAGTGTAGCCTGTCTGAAACGAGTGGTAGACGTATATGTCTCCATTTCCTGTACAAGCATGATACATCCTCATGGCAGATGGCTTGTTTAAGGGATCTCATAGCATCTTAGCAGCATTACGGCCTAGCTGGGCAGTGTGTTAGTGTAAAGCTATCCATGACAACTGAGTCATGATGTCCATGGGCTGGAGGAGTGTGGGTCAGGAGGCTAAATCCCTGCTTAAAGACACCACAGTGAGCCTTTTCTATCAACAGACAGCCCATTTCAGGACGTGTTGGAGAAGATGTAATTTCCCCATCTGCTTTATGGCTATTTCTGATCCCGGGGCTCTTGTCAGCAAACTCTTCAGGACAGATATCATCAGTAATATAAGGAGGACCGGGGGCGATACTAGGCGCCTTAAAAGGGCCTGGAGTTGCACCCGTCAGGCGGATGGCTTAAGGAGTGGCAGAGCGCAGGTCACAAGTAAACGTTACACAAACCCTATCAAATAGCACAGATTTAAGTGGCTTAGGACAGCTTGCTCACTGAGATGGATGTTGTTGTCACTATGTGTGTGTGTGTTTGTGTGTGTGTGTTTGTGTGTGTGTGTGTGTGTGTGTGTGTGTGTGAGTGTGGAGGCATGCATGTGTGGGACTCTCTGACTTTCTATCTCATTTCACATTTGACCTAAGAAACTTCACTTCCTTAAGTTTTTCATCTTAATTTTAAAGCTTTGTAGTTTCTTTACCCCAGCAACTATGGGTCTATACTTGGGGTACACCCAGACAGTTCAGTCACCTGTCTGAGACTTATAAAAACACACACATAAAGTCAAAATTGAAATCTGGAATACAAAATGCACCATGCATGCAACATAATGGGACCAAGGATTTTGCTAATTCTTCAGTTGGGACCTGAGATCCAAAATATATATATGACACTGAAACTTTTGAGGTTTCATTGGAACAACTGGCCAGCTTATCTCTTCATCAAAGCAAAAAATAGGGGTTTGCCAAGAGCCAAATTGAGATGGCTAGACAATTGGATTGGAGCATCTCTAAAACTGCAGCTCTTGTGGGGTGGTCCTAATTTGCAGAAGTTGGTATCTATCAAACTTGGTCCAAGGAAGAAACATTGGTGAACCAGAGAAATCGTAATAGGTGGAACAACAGACAAGCTATAGCTCAAATTGCTGAAGATAATGCTGGTTCTGTTACCAATACACAATGCACAGTTTGACCACCTCAATATTAGGTAAATGTTGCCTGATCGGTGTTTATGTCTAAATTTAATATATAGTGCTAAAATGATTACTTATGTGCTGAAGCATTTCATGAGTAGAAGAACAATACATGTATTTTTCCCATGCCAAATATTACCTCACATCTATTTTTGCTCCATGGCATGCCATCGGTTAACCATACAATTTTCATTTACCCACAACTTTTCATATTACTACAACAAGAGCCTATAATTAGGTCTGGATTACGTTCCTGACCAAACCACTTCTGCGGCCTCAACCTTTGCAGTACTTTTACAATCATTTGTCTGAGCTCGGGCTAAATTAGTGTGTGCTAATGTGTTGCGTTTTGCTGACTAAGCATGTAGCCGCCTGTATGGGGTAATGCACCATCCGAGGGGCCATAACTAGGTACAAGTTTCCCTTTTTAGATCACATGGTTCGAAGGCTAACTGCTTGCCCGCTCATAAACGATCGGCTGCAAAAATGCTCATTAGGCAAGAGATTTTTTTTTATTTTTTGTTAAATGGTGAAACGCTGGTTCGCTCCATTCAAGTGCTGTAAAAATCTAAATCCCTTTTTTTCTGCCTCATTATAGCCAAACAGAATCTTGGCATGTGAAGTGAGTTATGAAGGCGCTCTTGAGAGGAACTGAAAAACAGCGTGGGGCGCAGTCTGGCCCGCGCTTCGGCAGTTAGAATATAAAACATTAAACTTGGCTCCGCGGCATCATCCCCAGCACATGTTAGTGGAGCTGCCAAGTGCCAAATTTAAGTCAAAATAATTGTCAGACAAGTCGATAACATATGCCTAAATCCAAAGTCATTTTGAGCTATTTACATGTAGAAACACAGTGAATTTGTACGTTTTATTTCTCCAGACTAATTTATGTATTTCATTGAGTTCCCACACTGGTGAACCCACAGTGACCTGTTATTTAAGATAACATCGTGCTTCTAAATGAGTTGCCAGTGACTTGTGTGCAGACAGACGGCGTATTTTATTCACTAAGGAAACATCTCCGCTCCACTCATCCTCCTTGAATCACAGGCCTTTGAGATGAGTTGAATTCCTTAGCATAGCACTCATCTCCTAATCCCTCTATCCCTCATGTACTAATGCTGGACTACCGTTTTAGCCCTAGTCTTCTAATATACAGATATAGCTATCATAACCCAAGATACAACTTTTCAACAGTTTCAATTTATAGTGTACGTTCTGCATTTGCCAGAACTGTCCAAATGTGTATCACTGAATATTCACGAGTCAGTTGCCAGAGTTACCACAATGTTCCTTTGACATTATTTCAGCTTCAGTGTGCAACAAGTTACACTCATTTATTCGAAACAATTTCTAGGTAACGCAAATAGAAAATCATTTAGAACCAACTTAAGAGTATTTTGTCCAGAGATACTGTATGTTGAAGACAAACCTTCAAAAGTTCATACTGAGCATCCGAACATAAAATGAAATGCAAGAAGATCTCAACTGGTCTGAGAATTTCAGATTTTCTTATTGGACAATTTAGAAGGTTTACAGAGAATGGTCCCAAAAGAAGAGAAAAGTGCATATCAACGTCGGCCTAGTGACCTCTCTGTAAACTTTACAAAGGGTTGCATGGGAAAATAGTCATATTTCTCCATTTTCTTCATTCTGATGCTCAGTTTGAACCTCAGCAGTTTTGTCTTTAAGATATCTTCAGACTAAATGCTCAAAGATGATTCTAAAGGATTTGCTTTTTTTTCCATTATGAAAAAATTGTGCCCAATAAATTGCCAGGGAGTGTGTTGCCACTAACAATAGAATTCTGACATAATCATTTTACTTTAAAGAACTTTTCCTCTTAACAGTCACTGAGTGGTTCTAAACTCGAGAAAAGACTTGATGAAAATGTTATCTGCTAAATGACTGAAGGCCAATGATAAGAACTTAACAAACACATGTCCAGCTGTTTCTCTTCACCACCTCCGCTCCCTCATCTCTCAGTATCCTTCATGTATCCTGCAGAGAAAAGTGTTGTTGTGGGCGTTCAGCATTTAGAGACAATGGCTTGTTTTGTCACTCATTGCTCTAGCCCCATATCCAGCTGTGTTTCCTCAAGCGCGTTACACTCCACTTGTTAAGCAGCCATTAGTTAGTCAACACTTCTAGCCCCGGCCTGTTCAGGAACCAGGCCTGACAGTGGAGCGTCCCACACAGCTAGCCTCCCACCATGACTCTTCTCACTTCTGCCTCCTCCGCCTTTGGGAAAGTCCCACCACCACTCAGCTTCTGACCGAGGGTGAAGGTTCGGACCAACAGCCAAAAAAATGTTCTTTGGGCTTTCTTCTCACATAACTCAAGTGCTGTCCACTTTAACGGCGCTTTTAATAAAATGGATCGCTTGTTTTTATTACATCTTCTTAACAATGAAATACTGCTGTGTGTAAAAATAGAGACCATTTGATATACATTTCACACAATCAAGTACAAACATGGAAGAAAAATAACACACTTTTGGGCTTATGCAGAACATTAGAACTAACTAGACGAAACCATAATCAACCTCCCAGAGGTGGCGTTACCATTAGGAAAAAGGAGACAGTAATTACTAAACTAATATGGTTAAATGTCTTACTGTGGGCTGACAATCAAGAAAACTTATGGTACGTATGACTTAAAAAGCACCAAATTCAGATGGCCCCCTGCCCATGTCCGCCTTGAGCCCTGAAATCGCTAAATCCGCCATTGATTCCTCCTAAGTCAAGGCTTGATATTGCAGATAGAACTTTATATTTTACAAATAAAAGGCTTACAAAATGAAAAAAATCTCTTGCTATTAGGATAGGATAAAGATTCAGTTTAGTAAATGTCAAATAGAAGGGGTCGATGTGTTTTTCTGTCTCTGTGTCAGCACTGTGACTAACTGGCTGACCTATATGGCCCATAGTTGCTGAGATAGACTCCAGCCACCCACAACTCCACACGCCAAAAAAGATGAATGAATTAAATTGTCCATGAAGATTATCTTTATGCTTCTAGTGATAGTAGAAAACCATGTCAGTATGAAAGAAATCATAACTTATATTAACACATAGAAGCTCAGGTTATCCTGCTTAAATGTTCCTAGTCATTTTAGCTGCACTGTTGTTTGAAGCCTTTGAATCTGACAGCCCACAGACCACAGTTGTATTCCTGCTGCTGAGCACACTCTGTTGTCTGTTGTGTAGACATCAAACTCACATGTGGAACGCTCTGATCCTACACGGGGAGCGCCCTTCGCCGTGACATTGAGAGAAGCCAGGACCTCAATAGATCAAACGGGGCCCTGCCTAAAATAAGCCATGTCTAGGTGACCCCTTTCACCATTTACTTTAGCATGCAGAGAGAGAGCTCCAGGAATGCTTGTTATCAAAAGCGCCTCCAATTCGTCCAAAAGCGATAAATGCGGCTGGGAGTTGTTATAACAGCGATGTGAAAACAGTCCCGTCTAATCAGGAGTAATGGGATCTGTTTTAGTGTGAAGGAACATGTCTTTCCCCCTACACGTCTTCCATCGTCTTGCGACATACTCACTCCAGACGTTTTATTTAAAGTCAGTGAA
Source organism: Philypnodon macrostomus (assembly GCA_036025475.1). Classification (NCBI taxonomy): domain Eukaryota; kingdom Metazoa; phylum Chordata; class Actinopteri; order Gobiiformes; family Eleotridae; genus Philypnodon; species Philypnodon macrostomus. The sequence goes on along the minus strand of JAVQKC010049024.1, from coordinate 13,792 downwards.
GCTCGGTGCGCTCCACTGTTTCTCCTTGGAGTTTCATTTCAGGAATGCAAATGCCTTGGGCCCAGACAGTGGGTGATTTATCTGCTCATTTATCTTTGCACACATCTGCCTGTGCCCTTGTGTCGGCCTGTTGCTCATTCCTCCCTCCTCTCACTCCGGAGTATCTCCCCGTGGGACCTAGGACTCCCCCACTTGGCCCCCGGTGCCCTCATCCCCAGACATGTATATACATACGTACAGTATAGCTACACCCATGCTACGGATGTACACTGGAAGCCTTGGCTTGTCAACACTGAATCAATGATGGCTGAAATACTTAATTCTCCAATGAATATGAATGCAAAATTGTACAAGACAAAACAGTGGTTGGGTTGAAACTTTTTCAGTCATATGGTAAACCAGCTCTGTGGCCACAGCTGCCCTGGGGCGGACTGACAGAGATGATGCTAACCTTAAAATTAGTGGATCACCTGCTCCTCCTGAGTCACTTGCCCAGATAGCATAACATAAATAAAAGCAAGTAGGTGGTAGTGGAGATTGCATGTCCTCCCCGTGTGGGTTCCCTACAGGTCCTTTCGGATTCCTCTCACCAACCAAAGATAAGCATGAAAATTGGTGACTCTAAATGGCCTCACAGTACATGCATGTGAGTGTGAATTTCTGTCTGTCTACATCTCAGTGCAATCCCTTGGCCCGCAGTGCCCCATCTACACATGTACACACATACTCACAGTCCTCAGCTACCTTCAGCTTGCTTCTGTCAGGCTTTCTACTGGCCCCAATCTATAGTCTGTTCACGGCTTGTACTGTAGCAGGCAGTCCTCGCCTCATCTCTGCAGGATTCACAGGACTGCGAAGGTGCATTACTAGAAGACGCAGAAAGTGACCTGATACCGACGCTTGCTTTCTGTCAACAAAGATTACAGTTAGCCGATCGCGATGGGAGTTCCGGGGCCGACCGACCTGCTGCTTTATGTCTGCGGCGGGATGTGGAGACGCTTTGTTTTTCTTGTCAGGAACAGGTATGAAGAACAGCAGGACCTGCCACACATCCACCCCCTCCAGAGAACTTTCATATTTGTTCCTTGACATGTCTCGTGGCTCATTCAGAGATACAGTGGTCTCCTGTTCTTCTACACAAAATGTCCTACACACTTCATTGGTGAGCGTCCAAATTCAGTCAGGCAACGCAGTGATATTTGTTGTAGAATTGGATAATAAACATATACAATTGACCTTTTCTATAAAAAAGTATTCAGTATTACCTTTTTATGACATCATAGTACTGTTGAATAACTTGACTTGACTGGTCTGTTACAGGTAGGTCACTTCTTTGCAAAGGGCAGGTACTGTAATGAAGCTCATGTTCATTATAATTCCAAAGGTTTTCCTGAAATGAAGAACAACATGCTCATTCAGTATCTCCAAGTATCAGCCATTTGACTGATTGATTGTCCAGGGTGAGTCACACTTTAGGCCCAAAATAGCAGATAAAGCCACCGGTGACTAATGATGAATTGATGAATACTACTTTGAGAAATGTTTTTATACTGGATGCCCTTCCTGATTCAAACGTCTCCATTTATCTGGAATTAGGACTAGCAAAAAGTGTGAATATAAAATCTCTATATAATCTCTATAGCCTAAAAAAGTGTACAGTACAATAATTATATACTTATATGCACAGTGGAAACCCAACCCATATTAAAATATAAATAACTTTTTAAAGGGATCCTATTATATATATATATATATATATATTAGCTTTCTAAGATATTTTAATATTTCCTCATCAAAAACATGTTTTTTGGTACATTTGTACGTTTTTGGGGGGGTCATTTTCTAATCACTTCCTGCCATTTTTCCATACCTCAGATACCTCGTTTTTGTCATTGTTCAACCTCCTCTGTAAGCTGCGTAAGGTAAGGTTGCGTAGCCAGGGAAGGCGGCACTGGAGACAAATCAAATCAAACGTTTATACTGGAAGTGAAAACGGCCCTTCTTTTTAATAAGCTGTTTTAGCTAATTGTTTTGAGATTTCTAACGAACAAAGGCAAAGACAATAAGCCGTGTGCGTCCCCAATTATCAATAAATATTGCACGACACATAATAGGCCCCTTTAAGTACATTACTTCTCAAAACCACCCCCTCCAGTGAACTTCCATATCTCTGCTACAGATAGTATTCCTTGACATGTCTCGCAGCACATTGAGACGTCCCCTGTCCTTCGTGTTCTCCTCTTTAAAGTGCCCCACATTCTGCCTTCTCCTCTCTCCCCGGTTCGGTCTTGTGCCGGGCCGATGCAGAGCTGCCCGCCCGCTGTGAGGTCAGCAGTTATTTATCATGGCCGTCTGCGCGGGGAGCTGACACCCGCACGGCCGCTCCTCTCTGCCGTCGTAATTGAGTCTCCTTGTCTTTTCGAGGACACCAACAGATATAACTATGTCAGGACACCTCTGGGCTATATATTACCCTTCGCACACGGAAGACAACCAGCGAGTTATCATTGAGCATCAGATCCAACGCCAGACTTACATCGGGGAAAACAGAAGGATTTCAGCGAAAAAGCAATAGAAATCTCAGCTAGTCATTTCGTTGCCCTCGCTTTTCAAGTCATATGTAACAAAATAATGGGTCATAACAGCCATCCCAGACCTTTCAGTGAACTACGCACGACCTGTTTTGAAGGAAGATTGAAAACAAATTCTATAAATCTGCGCTTTTATCATTCAAGCTTAAAGGCATTGTTACAGCCAAGTGTGCAGTGGGAAAAAATGAAAAGAAATCAGGCCAGCTCTTTTGAATGACTGAAAGAAAGTGAATAACCTATATACTATATCATGCTGCTGGTACCAGAAGGAAACCATCCCAAACTGCACTTACAAAAATACTTAATTAACTTTATCATGTAATGGAAGAACGAGTTGTTGTGGGGTGAGCTCCCTTTACTTCCCGAACCCTAATGTCTCTTGCCGAAAGCCTTGCAGTAATGAATGCATCGACCCTGTGTCCCAGAAAATTTTGGGTCGGGTCACACAAGCAATAGATAGTTGCAAAAATGATGCAGACCTGATGTTTCTGTGCTTGAACTTTATGTACCACTATGATAAGTCTCTTCTGTGCATTATAGGACCTTCTCTGAAACTGTAGAAAAGTTGCATTGTTACACCTTTTTTAATCAGTGTGGTATATTTTGGCATCATTATCACAGATTCAATTGTGATTTTGCACTTAGACTTTTGTGTCAGATGTCCTTCCTGACAACCACCTGCGTTTATCTAGGCTTGGTACTGGCACTATGGGAAAACGTGGACTGGAATCCCACTACTTCGAGGTGGATGAAAATGTAAGTATTCCAATAAAATGGACAATAGACAATGAAAGATATTACCCAGCAACCATTTATCCAGGCTTGGGACAGAAACTATTACGAGTTCTTGGCTGTATAGGGAAAATATGCTTGTCCAAATCTATGGGCCAAAGTTAGGTGCACAATGTATAGAGCAATAAAGCATTGTTACAGCCATAGGTCATGGTAATGATTTATCCAGGCTTGGGACAGGCACAAAGGGGAGTTTTTGGCTGTAGATGGAAAACATGCTTGTCCAAATCTATGCACCAAAATTAAGTGCACAATGTATAGGGGTAAAAAGCATTGTTACAGCCATGGGTCACGGTAATGATTTATCCAGGCTTGGGGCAGGCACTATGGGGAGTTTTTGGCTATATAGGGAAAACATGCTTGTTGTCCAAATCTATGGGCCAAAATTAAGTGCACAATGTATAGGGGTAAAAAGCATTGTTACAGCCACAGGTCACGGTAATGATTTATCTAGTCTTGGGACAGGCACTATGGGGAGTGTTATATACCAGGGAATTCAAAGCCTGCCCACTTGGTGCCAACAATGACAAACTAACAACTTTCCCAACTTCCTCCAAATATCTATTAGTCTTCAATGAAATTGTTATTATTATTTGAGCTACAATGGGGGAAAAACATCTAAAAGAATCAAGCCAGCGCTTTTTGATAAAGCCACATTTGCGGTCCAAAAGCGCTATGCACATTTCGCAGAGGTCATCTGGAAGTAAACACTTATTAATGGTTACCTGCATGACAATCTGATAAACGGGTCACGGTAATGATTAAGCCAAGGTTGGCCGGGTGAGAGGCCATATTTGCACAAAAGCATGTCAGATGAAAGCGGGGCTGGCGCTCGGTGCTAAAGGACTAAATGTAATTGTTCTGGGACAGCGATCTTTGACCCCAAAACGTCTGAAAGCAGCAGAGCGCAGAGACCGAGGCGTAATTTTCAAATCCAAATTTTGATGCAGGTATTGTAAAGGTAAAAGGGAACTGCTGAGGGCGAGAAATATAAAGTTCACAAGGTCACTTCCAGCGTAGAGATTAAGTAAACTAAACAAAACCACACACAAGCTGAGACTTATCAGTCCACGGTGCATGCCAGGAGCTTTTTTTTATCTGGTTCATGTTTGGGAGCGCGACAGAGAGAGTTCACAGTCAAACAGTATGCAAAGAATTCACATTTACTTCATAGTATTGAGAAAAAGTAACTGCATAGCTATGTGATGTGTGTCAGGGTTAGAATAACTACATCAGGGAAAGTCCCCAGTCTCAGCTGATTTATTATATTGTGTTACTATTAAATGTATTACTGACAGGCTAGTTATTCAATATCAGGGTCAGACCCAATAGATTGTGTCCAAGACTACATCATTCAATAGTGCATCGTCAAGCCACAAACCTGAATAAATCTTAGGTTCTATCTGTGTTCTGATGACTTTTCAGTAAAACCACTTTAAAAAGTCAAGACTTGATAACACAGACAGAAATTTATATTTTGATAAAGAAGCTCATCAATTAATAAAATTAAATAAAACACTTGCTATTATAAAGATTATGTATCAAAATATAGGAATATTTAAATAACTAAATTTTGCATATGGCAAAAAACATATTCCAAATATTTTAAGCGTAGCACCGTACTTCATTATTATAGGCTTGGGACAGGCACAAAGTGAGGAGGGGGTTTGGCTCTATATCAGGGAATTGAACCCTCGACTTTATGCACCAAACTAAAAAAACGGACCTAATGAGCGTCTTGGTGTTCAAACGTAAAATTAGCATTGTGAGTCTTTCAGAGCTTGTAAAGATAACTGATGGGGTTATATGGAGAACAGTTTAGAACAGGGGTGGCCAAACCTTTCCTCAGGGGGCCATAATAAAAATGTATTACTGGTCCACGGCCCAAATGCAAAAACATGAGTTTTTTTCAACTCTGAGCTGAACGGGGAATCTGGACATTCATCCTGTCATTCAATAATTGGGTTTATTCATAAATTCTGGGACGTCCTGCCGGGCCAAATCAAAAAGCTAGGCGGGTCAACTTTGCCCCCTGGGCCACACTTTGAGCTCCCCTGGTTTAGATCAAGACAGTGCAAAATTGCATTAGAAAACTTCCCTTTTAATGGTTGTGACGTCATATAATGTCACAATGTTAATATGTTAAACTAGTGATGTTATATAGTGCAGTATATAGTGAAGTTTTAAATAAGCCTAAACCATTGGAGGCAATCCCCTGTTTATTTGAATTGGATTAACTTGTCAGGTGCCAAAATGGTGCCAAAAAAGTGAGACTGTGGCATAAATGACATAAAGTGGGAGTCATCTCCTCCAGAAAAAGCTGGGCATTAAAAACAGAGAGAAAAGCAAAGGGAAGGTCATCTGGTTTCCATTAGGAAGATAAAATGCTCGACTGTGAGCCGTTTACTGGCCTCTTTGTTACTGGGAGGCGTCCTCTGGCCTCTCTCCATCATCATCCAGTTGACACAACATTAAAGGCTTCAAACAGCCGTGCTGCGATCCTTAATCAAAAACTAATTGTAATAGATATTGAGGAGTGCTAACACTGTGACCGCTCAGCTGGTTTCAGCGAGCAGAAGATAGCAAGAAACACAACAGAGGCGTGATAGTGAGACAGGCCAGTGCAAGTGTGAAATACAACATGTGGCCAAGAAAGACCAGATACAGACCACTATAAAGAACTGGGCAGAGGAGAGCTTGTCAAACACCACTATTTAGAAACAAAACAAGGGATGTGGAAAATTCCTCTGAGTGAATGCAGCAGGGAGATTTCAAATCTCTGAAAACTGAGGAAGAGGTGTTGTGGCATACTGTCAAATCAAAGTACAATGGTTTGGTTGGAAAGGCAGGCTTTTAGAGGAATTCCCATTATCGAGAAGCATTTCAGAAAGTGTATGAACCAAGTCCCCTGATATGATTTAACAGTTGACTGAGTGTTAGAAAATTTTAAAGATGCATATAATAAATATGCATCAATTTAATTTCTGAATTCTCATTTGGTGTAAGGTCTGTTTACATTTCTTTGCTCTCTGGAAATCCAACCTGAATCAACAGGAACCAACCATTTTTGTTCAGAAATGTGAATGGAAACGCTAGTATATTATAACAGTACACAGCCATCAGCTCCTCAAAAGTCGTACCAACAAGCTTCGGAAAATGAGAAACATTGTGGATTTGATTAGCACTTTGTGTACATATAGGTGTGCAAAGCTGCTGCCAACACACTGCATCACAATATCCAATCGGGCAAATTAATTCCCTTTAATTTGATTAGCCATTATCATTAACAATAAGTCATGTCCAATCAAAAGGGTCTCTCTCCTATATATTAACCCCGGAGACACACTCCCACTTAGCATATTAAAATGTGCCGTGTCCAAATTCATGAAGGTGAGAACACTGTTTCTTTATCAGGATGATACATGGTGCAATTCTCCTCCTCCCAAATGACTGAGTAAGGGAATTAAGGGCGGATGTAGAGCCGTCTTCTTGGGCATGTCACACCCACTGACAAGGCTCATTCTTCTGCACAAACTGTTTGATAAAGCTGTCCTGAAATGATAGCTAACAGAGTGATGGAGGTCAGCGCACACTCCGGACAGACTCGTAATGGCTCACATGATGGAGCGGGGTCTAATCAAGAGGTAGTTTTTTCAGGAGCGGGTGATAATTCAGGTACATGTTCATTGGACAGACTCAAACCTCATGAATAACAACAAGGGCCTGGATAGAACTGGTGGTAAGAGCTGGCTTAAGGGATTCTAAATGTTAATAATAATGAATCAGTGCATCATTAATTCAGTCTACTGTCACACACATGTGGCACCCATACCACACCAACACTCTCTCGATCTACCACCTAACAGACCAATCACACAACACAGTCATATAGTCAGGGTGGGTGAATTGAACACTATGAACTCTTGTGGGAATCAAAGTGGACCACCAGCTGAGTGACTGTGGCTCAATCATTTTATTTTGAGTTATTCTTTTTTATAAGCAGATTGATCTCATACATTGTCCTCTAGAGTCCTCCTGAGAGATTTGCTCAATTCAAGGGTTAAAAAACTGTGACAAATGAATATGCAAACCACTGCACACAAAAAAGAGGAGACCAAACAAGTAGATGATTGTTTAAAATGGGGCACTATGCATTTTTTTTACTTTAACACAACTTCAGTCAGTGTGATCCTAAATGAGTTGCTGTTTGGTGAATCAATCTTCCTTGCTAGGATGAATGTCACCGGAAGTCTCAGGTCAAGTCTTTACAGAGAGAGCTCTGAGAAATAAGCCAAACTGAGCAGACCTGGTGTTTTTGTGTTGAACAGTAGCTTTATGATCGTCTAGAGTCTATATATAAAGTCTACATTCTTTGTGTTTTTTTCTGTGGACAGTGATATTCTCTGAAACTGTAGGGGGAGCTCTGTGAAGGACACATGTGACCAAACCAGTGAAAAGTTGCATAGTTCCCCTTTAAGATTTGCTCCCAATCTACAGGATATAAAGCCAATACAATGTACAGTTGAAGACGAGAACTGACTCAAATGTGTGTAGCTAATGCTAATGATGCTAACAGGTGTGGAAAATGTTAGCATTCCTACCACATGGTCTTCTATACTTAATCATCTAGGCGGAAAAGGATGGCTTTCAGAAGAATACCAGGAAGTAATTGGGGTGACCCACCTGCTAGCTTTGCACGCATAGGCTACTTAAGATCATGGCATGCAGACCCACCTCTTCCATCCTGACCAAACCTTAGTAAGTTCTACGCTTGATCCCAATTGGCAGCTCTAACACTAGTATAACACGGTACAGATTGGCCAAAGAGAAAGCGCACTTACAGTAATCCGTCTTCAATATAAACATCCTTATCTTTGAAAGTGTGTCTTTGAAGCAGGCAGACACTGGTCAATAGTCTACCATATGGGCTGACGTGACTGATGATTGGCCGTTATTCATGTCAGCCTCTATGCAATAATGTACAGATGGACCTATAGGAGAGTGAAAGAGTGCAGAGAAACCAAAACGTCCACTGCAATCCTCAACTTAGGTCAACATTTAGTCTATACAACATTATCGTTTAGAGACTTAGATTCCATGCATGAGTTTTTTCGTTTTATTTTGTATATTATAAAATGCAATGCTTTTTAATGTCTACTGTGAACTAGGGATGCACCAATATGGAATTTCTTGGCCGATATCTGAATTACCAATTTTGCCGATACCGACTATGTTTCATGAAACTAAGAAATCTATTCATAAATAACTGCTGTGTGTTTTGAGTGTTTTGTGTGTTTTGAGTGTTTTGTGTGTATTAATCCTTGAGGTTTTTGTTAGAATTTTTTTGATTGGGCTTTCTCTGTCTGTTTCAAAATCTAAATATTCTACTTTTAGAACAACAGATTACCACCAGCCATCTGTATAGGTCCATATTAGTCAAAAATGCCATTATCGGCCAATACCGATGCTGAGTCGATATATCTGTGCGTCTCTAACTAGAACCATATAGCCCCAAAACCACTGGGACTGTCAACTCATTTCCTAATTAATATATGGCAGGCTGGAAATGATCTTGCAGTTAAATCTGGTACAAGCATCTTTTTGTATTGTAAGATTATTGTTATAATTAACTTTTTTGTGACGTGATGACGACGTGGCAGAGAGGAGGATATATGATTTCTGAAGTTTAAACAACAGATAAACAGTCTGTCTGTACGGAGCATTAAAACACATCTGTGTTGGTTTATAGAGACAGGAATACTAAACAGATCTATGCCAGAGTCTCTTGAGATACTGTAGTGAGTAATTAGATGGTTATATAGTATGTGACTGGAGCAGTGTGTTTGTGTGACTTGTACGATCTGAAGCGGATCTCCCTTTCGAGGCTGGCTCACGTATCACATAAAGCACCAAACATACAAATAAAGATCATAGAAACACAAACGGGATTATCAACAGGACTGACTGAGGAGGATCTGAACTACATTATTCATGTTGACCTGTTTTAGACCTGATGTTAAAGTCCTCATCCTCTGTAGTCCTGGTCTAGTTCTAGTTTAGTCCTGGTCTAGTCCTGGTCTAGTCCTGGTTTAGTCCTGGTCTAGTCCTGGTTTAGTCCTGGTCTAGTCCTGTTCTAGTCCTGGTTTAGACCTGGTCTAGTCCTGGTTTAGTCCTGGTCTAGTTCTGGTTTAGTCCTGGTCTAGTCCTGGTTTTGTCCTGGTTTAGTCCTGGTTTAGTCCTGGTCTAGTTCTGGTTTAGTCCTGGTCTAGTCCTGGTTTAGTCCTGGTTTAGTCCTGGCTACACCTGGTTTGGTCCCCCTCACGCCCCTGTCTAAAAACTTACATTTACATTTGTACAATCGACCAACTAGATTCAAACGCTCAAGTTCACTGGGTTGCTTGTATATAGTGTTGATACGTGTCAACATATTCAATGGGAGATTTATATAAGCTATACAAAATGTGTTCTTTTTCCAGATCTTTACAATCGCTGGGTGGACGTTTACTACAAATACAAGAACGACATGCATAGACTTTCTTTTACAGCTCATTGCACTCATCTGCCTGCGAGTAATCCACCTCGATCAACATAATACAATACAGTCGTATGTTGTCATTGACCTGTATTGGTTGTCAGTCATGCAGCCTGATTGCTCTGCACACCAGTCGTGGGATTTCTATGCAAGAGCTGCTCCGACTGCACGCTCTCGTCGCACTCAACCTCTTCTGTTTGTTTACTCCTCTTGTTGCTATAGGGGAGTCGGCGTGCTCAAACTCTATATATATCGAAGGTGTCGGCGTAGTCAGTTTTCTTTGACCATAAACGTATGCCTTGGCACGGTAATTGTGTGGAAAATGCATGTGCGGCCTCCACCTAACATAACCACCCCTGCTGCACCCCCCCGTGGATAACAAATGGGCCTTTTCGCCGGGAATTGAGGCTAAACGATGGTTTCACTTAGAGCACAAAGTGACTGTCCATCTTCATAACAGTGCTCTCCATCAAAGAGCAATGAATCCCATCCCGTCTCACTGGCTCTGATTAAAGGCAGGCCAGCGGATAGCCCCTTTATGAAGGCCCTTGCAAAAAGCTAACCCCGGTGTCAGCCTTGCACCTGCAACTATCAGCTTCTCCTTCTCGGCGTAATAAAAAGCACCATGCACATCTGGTCGGGGGGAGAGGCAGCCCAGGACGTTTGAAACGAACGCACCTCCGCCTTGATTCAAATTACCTCAGGCATGTCTTATTGGTGGAGGTCACATGGAAAACCCACAGGTCACAGAGTTCAGCAGCTTTGGGACTGTAGGCTTTGGCTTTGAACATTAGCTTTTTTGGCATTCGATTTTGGGAGGGGGGGTGCCATGTAAAACAATGCTGCTTCCTCTTAGAAGATTATGAAAGGTCCTACAATAAATCCCCTTCAACTGAAAATGATTTGTTCATATTCTTTAGCTTAAAACCCACTATTCCAGCAACTATGGGCATGAGGCAGGAGACCACGGCAAAGGCAGTTAAGATAGTAACATGTTAGTGATTGAGATAAGATTGTGTGATTCTGTTAGGTCCATCAGTCCCAGACACATCTATAGCCTGTCCGTCCTGGGAGTGGATCCCCCTATCACAGGGGTGGGCAATTTTATTTTTTTCTGGGACCAGGGGTGAGCTACCAAAATGAAAGCTACTACGCCACTATACACTATGCAAATAATAAACACACTGTCAGGAAGGGACTTTTTGTGGCAGAGCAAATCTAGTTAATTTACACACAAATGTGAACTGTGCCTTTAAATGTCCTCAAAATGAGGAATTATACAGTACTGGTCAAGGGCCGCATGTGGCCCCCGGGTCGCACTTTGCCAAGGTCTGCTCCATTATGTGGTTCTCCCGAGGTTTCCAATAAATGGAGGGTCTAAGGACAGGGGATGTCCTGGGACAGTTTTGTTTGTGTGTCTATTCATTGTCTATTAAAGCTGCACTACCTGATTTTGTACAGCCCCAAAAAATAAAAGTTTGAATGATTGAATCCCCTCCCACTGTCTCACACATAAAGCAGACACTGCCTTGTGCATTCACAAACCAGTAGGTATGAGAAGAACAAGCAGGGGTCTGGAGTTGGCTTTTAATTCTTTCCACTAAAAAATTAAATAACTCAAATGATTCCTGAAAGATTCTGTTTTTTGATAAATAAAGGATGTATCTCCTGTGGAAGCATATGATTGGTTGAAAATTTGCATTACCTTGCTCTAAAAAAAAAATATATATAATAATACACAGAGGGTCTCAAAGTCTCAGTTTTTTCTCAGATGACTTCTATTATGCTGTACTATTGACTGAGTAAATATTTTTGCTCAAATACAATGAAAAGAAATCTGGTTTAAGTTTAGCTTGTTCTACATCCATATCTTTCTGTGAAGCCCTCTGAGGCAACTTTATTCTGATATAGGGCTATACAAATAAAATAGAATTGACAAAAGTTGAGGGAAAAAAAATACCTATTGCTCAATATTTTGTGTTTTTCACACAACCTAAGGCAACACAAATAACATGAGCATGAGTCCATTATGACTGTGTCACAAAAGCTGTTGTGGGCTGGAGGACTATGGACTGTCGACTATCCTCGCAACTATGGGCCTGAGGCGGGGTACATTCTGGCTAGCTACCCACTGACATTTAAACAAATGACAGTGACAGTGACAGACCATTCATTCATTCAAGACAGAGAGAACACATGATAAAATGCAGAGGACAATAGATTCCACTCAGACAAGCAAAAACAATAGACAATATTTCAAACGTGTAATATATTTGGGCTTTTTTAAGTTTTTAATTTGACCCATACTAATTATTGGGGATGTTCACTTTTGACTGACAAATCAATCAGAACTAACCACTGAGCATTGTTTTTCAGCAAATGAAATAAGACCATTAAACTGTTTGGGGGAATTATCATTATTTTTGCAATCCCAAAATTATATACAGTTCAAAACACCATATGCTGAATGAACTAGTCATACTACCAAACCCCAGCCTATAGTATCACTAATCTGCAAAGAAAGGAACTCTTGAGGGCGTATTTTTCTTCCCAGCAACACACTTGACGTTTATTTACAGACTGCCGTGTTAAAACGCTTGTACATCAATGACCCACTAATGGTGCATACTGTATACGTGATACAAATCTCTCCCGATAAGCTGTGGTTAGCCCTTCACACTAAAATATAGACCAATCCGTCACTAATATATTCTCCTGACAAACACGCTATTGTTTGGCTCCATTCTGCGTAACAGGTTGCATATTATTTGATAAGGAATGGGATACTATTAGTAGCTAGACAGTAGATAGACATAGAGAATGGAGAACAAAGTGGTGTCTGCGTTTGCCGGGTATCAGAATGCACCGGGAGCTCTGCCATTGTTCATACATTAGCTAATGTCATTATCTTGTCTGCGCAGTCTAAAGGGCTAATCTCATATTATAGGATTTACAGCCACCTAGACTGATCTCATTGGGCAAACTCTTGGCGCGGCGACAAAGGAACAGGGCGAACACGCAACTTTTGTAAGTAGTATCGATGTACCACGGCAACCTGACCCTGTGACCGGCTGCAATAGTGCTAATGCAGGGCTGGCCTTTTGACCTTTGCAACACACTGTAGAAGCATTTACAGAGAAGAGTGCTACTTTAGATCAGATTTGTGAAGTAAAACTGGGGAGAAATATTATTATTATTATAAGTAAAAATAATGCAAGACAATATCAATAAAGATGGCAATTTAAAGGGGAACCATGCAACAAAGTCATTTTGATCCTAAATGAGTTGTTGTGGGGTGAATGAAGCTTCCTTGCGAGTCACAGGTCTCGCCAAAACCACAAATTTAAAGGCTTTTACAGAGAGAGCTCCAAGAAATAAAACAATGCCAAACTGACGCAGACCTGGTGTTTTTGTGTTGAACAGCAGCTTTATGATCGTCTAGAGTCTATATATAAAGTCTATATTCTTTGTGTTTTTTCTGTGGACAGGGCTATTCTCTGAAACTGTAGGGGGAGCTCTGTGAAGGACACATGTGACCAAACCAGTGAAAAGTTGCATAGTTCCCCTATAAGGAATTTTGGGAATTTTTAATATTTTTTTTACAATTTTAAAAGTAATTATTTTTAATATATGCAAAAAGGGGCATTTTATAAATACATTTGCTGAATTTCCAAAAACAATCTTGGGTAGGTTCAGATATCACTGGCATTTGGTCTACATGGGGTTAGGGTTTAGAGTTGTTACCATTAACTCAATACTGAAGAAAATCCTATTGCAAAGGTGGTTATTCCAGCACTGCTTCAATCGTTTCAATCTAATGATTTAATGATGTCACAGATACTAAATTCCTGTATAACCATGAATATATTTTATATAT